>JANCMA020346803.1:0-11658 GCA_024336925.2 Zoanthus solanderi | reverse complement strand
GTTAGGAGGCAATGATAACAGAATAACTACTGGAAAAATCATTATTTGTTGAGTTATTATTTCCTCCTATACACATCAGAGTTTCTCTCTCTGACCATGAACCAGTTGTTCGAAATGTATCGTATGTATATTACATTAATAACAGATTTACATCGGGTCCGATGGGCAAGTTGCTTGACGATCAACAGAAGTAATTCTCAGTCTGCGAGGTCTGGGGGCAAATGCTTGGAAATCAGTATTTAAAATCAGCCAATTCCACTGTAGTTGTCTCGGTAGCTTAGTGGTAGAGCACCAGTCATGAAATTTGTGAGTCGTGGGTTTGATTCCCGCTCGGGGCGTCTGATTTTTCCAGTATTTGTTCTGTTATTATTTCCTTCTAGAAACTTCAGAGTTTCTCTCTCTGACGATGAACCATATAATAACAATCTCGCAACACAAGAAACTAAATAAACTGATCAGGACTGAATGACGTCACACAAATATTTAAAGGCAAAGGCGGGGCTCGACTCCAGGACCTTGTGCCTGGAAAACAAAATTCTCTTCTACTGCAACGACAAAGCTGAATATCTAATCATTCAAACACATTTTATTTTGTCCGTTTGTGGTGGAAAGTCTGACCTATTTCCTTTTTTCGCTAGGAACTTTAAATCTTTCTCACCCAAAAAAGGTGCTATCTACATCCACTTAAGGTTGAAATGCTTCGTCATAATAAAATGATAACGTAATTTATTGAGATATGAAAAATTGTCTATCTAACTCATGTAAACTTCAACTGTAATAATTATGAACCTGAACGTTATTAAAACTAAAAAACTAAAAAATACCTTAACTAAATTAAGAATAGGTACTCACATTCTTATGACTGCACAAGGAGGATATCAAAATCCAAAATTATCCCGTGAACACTTATATTGCCCAGTATGTTTTGAAATGTAACTGAACATGTTGAGAATGATTCCAATCTTACATATGATTGCCCTGCATACAACGATCTAAAAGAAAACTTATTTGAAACGCTCAATCACAAAATGCAAATTAACCTATCATCCCTTTCTCAAGAAATTCAAACTTTCACTGTTTTAAATCCAGATTGCTTATATATTCTTGCATCAGAGTAAGATTACCTTTTGTTATAATTATATTATATGTATTTTCATATTATATTAAATATATTACTGTTCCTAGAGTAAACTGTTTCATATATTTGTAATTTTAAAAATGCTTTGACAATACTGGAAAGTCATATCAATAAAATTCAGTGCATAGAGTGATTTTTGTTTTCGCACCGTAAAAATCGCGTGGTATGATTTCTAAGTCTAACTGCAGGGCATTTAGTCTATTTAAGACCGTTCCCTGCCTGGCATTTAGCCACAGCCTAAAGATAACAGCCAACGTTACGACCAAAACACCTTACACGTTTGTCTAATCTTTGCCCCAATAATCTATTCTTGACCCAAGCAGTTTCCTTGCCAAGTTTAAAGCTTACCAACTTCAACTTCATCATTTCTACGTTACGATTATGTTTATATGCAGTCTAAAAATCTTTAGTCCGCATTTCATACTTCAGTCCGTGTTTATACCCAGTCCGCAGTGGAAGTCCTCATTTTATACCTCAGTCCACGTTTTAAACCCATTCCAAAGTTCTATTCCTCATTTTATATCTCGGTCCGTGTTTTATACCCAGTCCGTAGTTCTAGTCCAAATTTTATACCTCAGTCCGTATTTTATACCCAGTCCGTAGTCCGTAGTCCGTAGTCCATGTTTTATACTGACCATTTTAAAACTATTCAAACGCTGCCTATCTGCAAACACTGAAACAAGCCAGTAAATGAAACACCAATGCAAACCTATTATTGCAGATGAAAAGAAAGTGAAAAATTATTTATCCTTTCGATTCTCTGCTTCACGACCCCGGTGAAACGTAAAGTGACTCAATGCCGGCCATGACACGCCATCTTTCCAACACGGCTTGGGTTCATAGCGATATTTCGGTATAACTAACCTCCAGTCCCAGCCGCGAGGAAACTGACAATACTCGGAGTATTTTTTACGAGGTACAAATTCAAATTTCGTGTTGAACCAAGTCATTGAATTTAACTTCCAATATTTGTACATTTTAGAAGGATACGCTTGATGGATCCCTAACATACTCGAGCAAAAGTTGCGCTTTGCTTGGAATTTTTTACCGTCATGTGCGAGTCGATTGTTGTCAGCAAAGTATGATATATTAAAACCTTCTCGCTCTAAACGATAAAGAAACATTACTATCATTTGATCGCCGAAAGGATGGCAACAGAGAGAATTGTTTCGCCGCACGAACTCTTGAATGATATCTTGGGTAAACACAAGAAATCCTTCGTCCATGATAACCAGTCGGGGATCACATCTTAAAAAACCATGAAACCAGAATCTCTCCTTCTGACGGTATTTAAGATCGTCCATCAGGTGATTCAAACATACGAAATAGTCATCGTCTATACGCAAAAAGAACTTAAAATTATAGTGCTTGAAAGCCCAGAATAGCGCATGTAAGAATCTGTGCGTCAGCCAATACCCTCCCTTGGTCGGTGTAAACTCGAGATCTCCGAACGATTTTCTTTCTTTCATCAGTTGTTGCGCGGTATCGGGGTTTAAACCTTTTGAGTCCGTAAAAAACCTGTAAACAGCAGAGTAATGTTGAATTGTGGAAGCCCAAGTTTCGCGGATTGCATTTCGCCGCTTTAGGTGAATGGGTGCACTTGAAATTGTAATGAATAATTCCACCTCTTTTCGCGGCATTTGTTGAAATCTTCTAAGATCAGTCATTTCCGAGCTATTTCCACAAATATGGACCTCCAAATCGGTCTGAAGATAAGCACTGGATGTAGAGGGAATAGTAGAAGATGCCGTAGAAGATGCCGTAGAAGGAACTCTTTGAGAATGGTAAATATGATTCCATAAAAATATCAAACCAACACCGAACGAGACCACCCACACTAAAACAAATCTCTTTCGTGTGGAAAAACTCATTTTGATGTTCAATAATGACGACGAGATTTTACAATAGCCCTAATAGAATCCAACCTGAATAAAGCCGCTAATACAAGACTCCGTTGCAAAATGGCGACATCTCCTGCTGTGACCTATAGGAAGCGTGCTTACAACAACGAACCAATAGGAAAGAGAGTCTGATTTGAGCTCAGCGGTTCGCCCACGGGTAAGAGTCTTATAAACAGTGACACTAGTAGAAGCAATTTACATGAGCTTCCTCGTAGGTCACAAAAATCAGAATCAAAATTTAATTTTGAATCTTACCAACTGTATTAGTTATCGGTTCTAAAAATTATGGTTGGAGTTATATTTCAATATTATTTTATTAGTTTAAAATTTACTCGATGTTTGGCCAAGATGTAGAATATTAACTATGTCACACAACTCTGAACATGTTTTTTTTTAAAAGTCAAATAAATTAATGTATTTGCGATAAATGTACGAGTTTGGTTATTATATGCTTAAAAGTGGCGGTTACATATTGAAAAATAGTGAGATTTTTCAATTCTATATTTGAATTTAACCTTTGCATTTGAAATCATGGCGGCCGAGGTTCACAAACATGGTGCACACACATTACATTAAATATTCAGAAGTTTTGTTCGGTAATAACTCCGTAAAGAAACGCTCTTTTGCTCCAAAAAGTATTCCAGAGCTGATGTTTTAATTACTCTACAAGCTCATGAGCTCTTTATTTTATTTCGCAAAAGAATCAATATTTTGAAATTTTAAAACATTGACATACCACGTGAATGCAAATCATCTATAATGCCTTAGTGCACACGGTTGCGCATAAGAAAAGATTTCGTTATTAAAACTGAAAAATTGTGTCTTGCTCGTTGCGCAGTAATCTGTTCTCGGGCTAATATGCATTGACTAGAGTACATTGCTCAGTTAGAAGAACCACAATGCTTTGCGACTGAACTTAAAAAAAGCTTTTTGGCCTTTTTTTGCGGTTTTAAGTGCTGCCTTCGGCCGTTCGCTTAGGTTCACTTACTGCGAGAGCAATTCCATTATATTTCTCAACGCTTCATTGTCTCTGGCCATTTTCATCCAGGAAGGAGGAGACAGAAATCGAGACTTCCAGATAATGTTGTTTCAACAGCGGCTTTAAAAGCAGGCCACATTGCTGCAGACCAACAAATTCAAACACGAAATTTACCGCTGTTAGTCACTATGCTAGAACAATTTAATTGCTGTGCGCTGTTTATGCTACCATCATGCTCATTTTAACTTCAAACAAGTTGCTGCACTTATGGCGATATCTGAGTCAATGACGTAACGCGTAATGACATGTTAACCCATACTACAAGTTTTACGCAACTTTTCCATTCTGTGAAAGACAAAAAGAAGCAAACCATTTAAATAATTCAGTGTATGCTATAGAAAACCGAATAGATAGTACCATGGATTACGAAAAACTCGATTGTATAAAGTAAAAAGTAAAAATTGAATGGCTAAATGACGAGGAAGTGGAAGAATGCTTTAAAAGCCAAGAGGTGACTTTCTAAGAACTTTACCAAAAACTTGACACAAGAGAACTATGAGCTACAAAGGATTTCGCGAAATGTAGCTACCAAACAAAGAAAAGCAGAGATTAAAGCTTATTGGAAGAAATTCTCCGACAACATTAAATAAGATCCCGAGAAAGGTTTTCAAGTTTTTTACACCATTTTTGATGTAAAAAATTAACAACTCGATAGAGGAGATCAAATAAAGGTAGCAGGCCATTTACCTCATTCTTTTTAACAATAATTTGAAGTTGTTTACATGACACAAGCAGAATCTGTAAGGGTTATGAATAAAGCGCTGCAAATTGCATACCGTCTAAATTACATATCAGTCACATAAGTCAATAAACGTTTCATTTAACTTTATTGAGCTATTCAGAGTAATATGTAATTTAGACCGGATGCATTTTGCACAGCTTTATTCATTTCCATTTTGTGAAAGACAAAAAGAATTATAAAATGTAAATTGGATAGTACGTGCGTTTTGCTTGGTCTACAAGTGTGTTTTGATAAGGCTATGAAACACGAAATGGCGTGAGCAATGTGGTTTGACTGTCTCCGAGTTGTGAGAATTTACAGAACACGCTTCTTGTATCGTCTTTCTCTTTGTTAACAATGAAAATAATAATTTTATTAAAGAAATAAAACATGTTGTCCGTGCCTCCATAGTCTGTTGAAAACCTCGGCAAAATTTGTGAGAATTCTCGAGCAGGTGATCTGCTCTCGGATTCTCCCAAACGTTCGCCTCGGTTTTCACCAGGCTATGAAGGCACGGAAAACATGTTTTATTTCCTAAACAAACCATTTAAATACTTCAGTGTTTGCTATAGAAAATCGAAGAAATAGTACCATGGATTACAAAAACTCGATAGTATACAGTAAAAAGTAAAAATTGAAAGGCTGCATGACGAAGGAGTGGAACAATGCAATAAAAGCCAAGAGATGATCCTCTAAGAACTTTCCCAAAAACTCCACACAAAAAAACTATGAGCTATAAAGGATTTGGCGAAATGATGCTACCGATAAATTGGCAGTTGATCGAATAAAGGTAGCAGGACATTTAACTCATTCTTTTTCAACAATTGTAGATGGAATTGGAAGTGACGATGCCAAGATTCTTGTCGAGGAGGAATTTAAAAATCACAAATCCGTTGAAAATATCTCAAGGACTTTGAGAAAAATTTAATTTTGGTAAATTACTTTCCTAAAAGCTTAGAGCTTTTACATGTAAAAAATAGGTGCTATAACAAAGTGAAACATTTTTCTAAAACTGATATTTTGGTAATTCAACTTTTATTACTTTCTCAAGCAACACATCTCAAACGCCTTAGGTAACGAGCTCCTGGGCCGGCAAATGTTTTATCGACGTTAATTTCTTCTGTTTTCGTATCAAGTGTCAAACAAAGTCGCCGTTCTCTAACAAAGCGCTCAATCAGATTCCAAAAAGCCTTCCAAACTGGCGTGATTAATTTTGCAGGGGAAAGCCTCATTTCCAACCTCAACTCGACTATACCTAAATAATAGTATAACATTTTCAAACAGCCCACGTGTCCATGGACTAGCCTCTTATCCCCAGTTTTTGCTAAACGGAAAAAAGAACTTTGATTACCCCTGGATGGGACACTAAGTCCGGCCCTGTATTCTATTGTTAAGCAGAAGTTGGTTTCTCATATAATAAAATCTTCGCAACAGAAGAAACTAAATAAACGGATCAAATCTGAATGATGCACACAAATATTTAAAAAGAAAGGCGGGGCTCGTTTTATCCCAGGACCTTGTGCCTGGAAAACAAACTCTCTTCAATTACAACGATAAAGCTCAATATTTAATCTTCCAAACACATTTTATTTTGTACGTTTGTAGTGGAAAGTCTGACTTATTTCCTTTTTTCGCAAGAAACATTAAATCTTTCTCACTCAAAAGAGGTTCTATGTACATCCACTTAAGGTTGAAATGTTTCGTCATAATAAAATGATGACGTATTTTATTGAGATATGAAAAATTATTTATCTAACTCACTTAAACTTAAATTGTACTATAAAATAAAAAGTAATTATGAACCTGAACGATACCTAAATGTTGTTAAAAATGAAAAACTAAAAAATACTTTAAGAAAAATTAAGAGTAGGTAATCAAATTCGTATCATTGCACAAGGAGGATATATCAAAATCCAAAATTATCCCGTGAACACTTATGTCGCCCAGTATGTTTTGAAATGTAACTGAACATGTTGAGAATGATTCCAATCTCACATGTGATTGCCCCGAATACAACGATCTAAGAGAAAACTTATTTGAAACACTCCATCACAAAATGCACATTAACCTATCATAACTTTCTCAAGAAATTCAAACTTTCACTATTTTAAATCCAGATCCTTCAAAATGTTACCAAGACATAGCTTTGTTTATATGTTCTTGCATCAGAGTAAGATCAACTTTTGTTATACGATGTATCTATTTCTTGATTTTTAAAGTTGATTAATGTTGCTATAGTAAATTGTTTCATATATTTGTAATTTTCATTCCGTTATATCTACACAACCACACGATAATAAACTTGAATACTGTAACTTGAATTCAACGAGGAAATAACTTGAATAACTTGTATTTATCTTGAATGAAACTTGAATTTTTGAGTTCGTCAAGAGTGTTCTATATGTAATATTTGCATTCTGTACAGTTCATTATCGAGCGAAACGGGCTCTTGAATAAATAAACTTGTGAGGGATCTACAATTTACGTCAGCCTTTTATTTTCGAGTTGACAACTATATTGTTTCTTGCTGCTGCTCTGTTTCGCCCTTCGTGTGGGTGATTAGAAATTATTTCAAGAAGATTCGGAGACCAAATCCACACGACTTACCCGTCTTTTGCTAAGGGGTCCAAACGAATTAACAAATGACCTTTGATGTTTTCTAGTGTAAATACAGCCATTGATCTTTTCAATTCTCTGCTTCTTGCGCGCGAACCTAAGTGAAACGCAAAGTGACTCAATACCTGCCATGACACGCCAACTTCCCATTAAAATTTGGCAAAAATGGTTAAGAATTAGCTTCCAACCGAACGAGGAAATCGGCAACACTCGATCAGAGTTAGCTTCTTTTCGACGTACAAAATTCAGTTCAACTTACAACTTTATCTCTGAGTTACAAAGGTTATTACTTTATTATTTTTTATATTGTTTGTTTCCATAGCAGAATCCAAACTTTTTTTAATTCCGTGTTGAGCCACGTCTCTACTTTAAATATGTTACCGCTACCTAAAACTAAAAATATGATAGTAGTTGAAATAAATGAATGTATTAAATTCATTGAAGTCGAACTCCCAATACAGCCGTCTGATCAACACTGTACTCAGTTGTAGCTCATTTTAAACCCAAATACTTATAAAAGTTGCCCAACCGAAAGCCCGCTTACGCTTGCAAACATCACTAATATAACATTTCAACCTTCAGTTATCAACATTAAAGTTACTCCGAAGAAGCACTAACACATAAAAGCTCAGTTTTAGCTTCTAGCACTAATTAAGGCGATAATCAAAAAGTTCCAACCCCGCTTTATCTGTACTTCCTCTTAGAAAGGACTAACGCTCGAAACGACAGCTCCTTTCACTACTTATGACGATGATCAAGACGTTTTACCTCAAAAAAGATTTAACTGCGTGTTTACCAATTGAACTTTCCGACGCACTCCAACGTGCGAGTTCTATATCAGCATTCATTGAAACGCTAATGCGAAACTATTAATGTGAACAAAAGAAAAGTTTCAAAAACATTCATGTTCTCAATTTTCGGCTTCACGACCACGGTGAAACGTAAAGTTGCTCAATGCCGGCCATGACACGCCATCTTCCCAACAAGCTTTGGGTTCATGGCGATATGGCGAAGAAACTAACCTCCAATCCCAGCCGCGAGGAATATGACAATATTCAGTATAATGTTTTCGAGGCACAAAGTCGAAACTCGTACTGAACCACCTCACTGAATTCAAATTCCAATACTTGTACATTTTAGAAGGATACGCTTGATGGATCCCTAACATACTTGAGCAAAAGTTGTGTTTTGCTCGGAAATTTTTACCATAATGTGCGAGTCGATTGTTGTCAGCAAAGTATGAAATATGAAAGCTTTCTCGTTCTAAACGATAAAGAAACATTACTATCATTTGATCAGCGAAAGGATGGCAACAGAGAGAATTGTTACGCCGGACGATCTCTTGAATGATATCTTTGGTAAATACAAGAAATCCTTCGTCCATGATAACCAGTCGGGGATCACATCTTAAAAAACCATGAAACAAGAATTTTTCCTCTTTACGGTAGTTAAGATCGTCCATCAGGTGATTCAAACATACGAAATAGTCATCGTCTATACGCAAAAAGAAGTTAAAATTATAGTGCTTGAAAGCCCAGAATAGCGCATATAAGAATCTGTGCGTCAGCCAATACCCTCCCTTGGTCGGTGTAAACTCGAGATCTCTAAATGAGTCTTTCTCCTTCATCAAACCTTGCATGGCCTCGGGGCTTAAACCTTTCGAGTCCGTAAAAAATCTGTAAACAGCAGAGTAGTGGTGAATTGTTGAAGCCCAAGTTTCGCGGATCGCGTTTCGCCGCTTTAGGTGAATGGGTGCACTTGAAATTGTAATGAATAATTTCACCGCTGTACGAGTTAAATTCTCAAAACTTTTAGGATCAGTAATTTCTGAACTGTTTCCACAAACATGGACCTCAAAATTGGTCAGATCATAATCACTGTAACTCTGATACCATAAAAAGGTTCCACCGACCGCTAATACGAACACGCACAGTGTAAGACCTTTCTTTCTTTTAAGAGCATACATCACAGTAACCACTTGGGTGATCAGTAGAGCAGAAGGTTGCAAATATTCATTAACTCCTGGGACTTTCTCTTAGGAATAACTTGATGAATGCGTCAATAAAGTCCTCACTAAAAGCACATAAAATGTGCCAAAATATTCCAAATTAGTGGGTGATATTCCGGTCCATATTTTTGGGAGGAAGAATATAAATGAGAACTTACAGAAGACAGCAAAAAAAATGGTAATTCAATCGTGTAAACAAAAATCGCGTGATTTCATGGCGCAATGACAACCGGGAAGACGTGTTTACAGACTCGGAAGTAAAACGTGGAATTATTCGGGGTGGACCTTTTGATTTTCGAGGGAGAGTTGAAGACTTTAAAAAAAAGAAGAATTCTGCAATACAAATGGAAATTGGAGAGTGAAACCCATAATAGTTCAACTTGGTCTTATCCTCAAACCTTTAAAGTGTTCAGAACCAGTGACAGAATATCCAGTTGTATATCCAGGTTGTTCTGGCAGAACCCAGCAATTTGCAGGGATGTTGGCTGGGGGTCTCTAAAATGCCTGTACTTCCTCCAAGTTGTAAGCTTGTTTTTTTTTTCTTTGGCAAAATATCAAATAACTACAGACCGCGACTTTACATTTTGTTTTCGCTTTCTTATTGAAGTTTCTAAACTTGTTTGGATTTCCTCTGAGGTTTGCACGCGAAACTAAGCACTGCACAAGCATAGCAAGACCGAAATTTGGTATGTTACACGTTCAAAGTTGCCGATGTTTTTATAATTGTGCTTTTCCATTCTGCAGTTATCGACAACAAGAATTATGTCAAATCTATCGATACTTTCTGGCTTTTTTGGGTTTTATCCATCAAAGTTTAACTCTAAGGTTTGGAAAATAAAAAACTACAGTAGCATTATCTGATATTGAAAACTCGGATCGAATGTAGATCGAATGCTAATGAAAAAACTTTTCATCTACTTGTAGGTATTTCAAACTGAAATATAACTCTTTTGTAATGTAAATACTGCCGTTGCATTCAAATAAGGCTGAAGATGATTCATTAAAATATAATGACTCAAAATATTTATTGTTTTAAAAATGTAACCAATTTTAATGGTGTTTTAATAATAATATGTATATTAAAAACAAAAAATATTTAAAATAATTTTTGAAAACAATTTTAAAACAGCCTGAAACAAGAGCTGTGACAATAAGAGCGGCACACCTGCTACACTCAAAACATTTTAGTCGCTGAAAGGCGATAAAACTTCCACCATACCGTTTAAGTGGGTGCAACAAGCGATGTTTTTTTAAGACAGCAACGCTTTAGGATTTTTATCGGAGGCCGTTAGTGCACTATTTACCTTTGACAACTCGCAATATACATTGTGAGAATAAATTTTAGCTAAAGTGAAAGCTAATTTCCGGTTAGACAGTTTTGAGAAAGCATTGTATCGCATGACCACCAATGTTGTTATGTGTTTTTATACCATAAAATAATTTATTAGGACATATAATGATTGAATATTGAAACATTTGTTTCCTTGAATCAATATAAAACGCATTTTTATTAAACCAGCCTGAAAGAAGTGCTTGCAGCTGTTTAGCTGCTTTTTGTCATAATAAAAGGGCATTGTTGAAAAAACAAATATCTTGCCCCGTGATATGCAAACGAAGTGAACCTGACAGCTGCACGCAAGCGGTTTTGATTAAAGTGATAAATGTGTGGCTGCTTGGCTGTGCATGATGCATAATCAAATAGATTTTATCTGTGCCGCGCCAAATTTTTCTTCTTTTTTTTTTTTTTTATCAAAATTATATTATTTTCAATCTATATAATATTAAAATAATAAAGAAAAAAAGTATATTACAGTATATTACAGGGCAATACAGTGACATTTTTGAATAGAATTACAGTATATATACATCTGGCTTTGGCAAGTATTGTCAGTGCTAAACAATTCAAGTGAAATTCACTGACTTAATGTCACGCGAAAACTTTATATAGCACCAGGGCGCCAAAAAGAATGGGCGGCGAAACGCGCGCTTTTCCTTGAGCTACGTATGATGAAATTCTGGATGAAAGCGCACTATGCGGACATAGGAATCATGAACATGATCAGGCAACGAATTAAGGATACCAAACTACAAAGATGGCATAGTGAAATAAATAACGACGACATTAAAAAAGATGCTAACCAAAGCAACAAAATGAGAGCCTATCGGAAATTCAAAACGATAGACAATTACAAATGTGAAGATTACCTACACCAGGTCACCAATACGCAACACAGA
>JANCMA020346697.1:0-11659 GCA_024336925.2 Zoanthus solanderi | reverse complement strand
CACGACCTTCGGGTTACTAGACCGCCGCTCTACC
The DNA here is from genome assembly GCA_024336925.2 of Zoanthus solanderi. NCBI lineage: Eukaryota > Metazoa > Cnidaria > Anthozoa > Zoantharia > Zoanthidae > Zoanthus > Zoanthus solanderi. Next base: position 11,625 of record JANCMA020346697.1, on the reverse strand, counting down.
AGCTGAGCTACTGAGTCAACTGGGAGGGGTGTGTGGATTACAATTCTAATCAAACTTCGTCGAACATAGAATATATCTATGATTAAACCCACAGACATCAGTGTTAAGATACTAAGAGGATGCAAGCGTTTCGATTGATAAATTTCAATCATCCTCATGGATTTACAAACACGAAGTTTGATTAGATTTGTAATCAACGCACCCCTCCCAGTTGACTCAGTAGCTCAGCTGGTAGAGCGGCGGTCTAGTAACCGGAAGGTCGTGGGTTCAAATCCCACCTGAGTCAGTGATTTTTTCACTGACTCAAAAACAAGCGTTGGTTTAACTTCGTGTTTGTAAATCCATGAGGATGATTGAAATTTAAGGTAGGTCATAGTATGACACAGTCTCACGGAGGACCAATATCAGTTAGTGATGTCGCTTCATGATTGCTGCGAAGGGATTGGTTTAGACTGGGGCTGGAGGTTAATTGGAAGTGACTTCAGTGACTGGCAGTGATGGCAAGAAAGCACAACATTCTCAATTGCCTTGTCGGTATCTAGAGCAAAGAAGGTGCCTGGTGGGGTGATTGAATCGGAAATACAAAGCTGTGAGTAAACCACTGAGCACAGAGCATGGAATAACTATTCGTTCACGGATTGGCTAAAAGAGTTGGGCATTAAGGACGATAAGAAGACTGTCGGTAGCGATCGTCACATCCTCGAGATAGGATTTAACATCACGGATGTGGGTTGACTTTCTGGATGGACGGGTACCTCGGCTAAGATGGTCGTGAGCTTGCCCAAGATCAGGACAATCCTGCTGGATCGCCTGCCAAGTATCACGGCTAATAAAAGGCCCTCGGACAGATTCGTCGAGGACGTCATCGACGATTTTGCCATGAACAACAGAATCCTTCAGCTCAGTGATGAATTTACAGATCTGACAGCTGGCGTTAGGGCACTAGACGGGATGGCGGCTTGCAAAGTCAAAGGGAAGATTATCAATCCCAGTGATGTGGCGGACATGGACGAAATAACTACTGACAGTAGAAAATGAGATCATAACCTTTTTACCTATCTACCATTATTGTAACACAAATACCACATTATCTTACTGTAAAATTACTGCTTGATATCATTTGAGCTTTTGCCTAATGGATTTCATGCTAACTATTTGAGATGTCTTCTTGATAACTACCTAGGTCTTACCTTCCCAACCCGAAGAACAATTTCGTCTTCTTACTCCAATGATGGAAAGTGCAAACTGGGTTGTTTGTAAAATGAGCACCAAAAGATATGCAAAGATAAATGCTCACGTTACGTTTATATTTTTCAGCCAAGGAGCATTCCACTGGGCTGTTACTTTTGTTGGTGGATAACCTGGCAACAAACAGGAAAGTGGATTTCCTTACCAGGCTTCAGGTTTGACTCCACCTTTTCCTTTTGTCTCATGGTCATCTCACCAATTATTTATTTCATTCATTGCCTCATGTTCATTTCAATTTTATTGTAAGCTCGTTTCACCCCGTGCTACTATACAGTATCCCATGTTCATCCAATCCCACGCTCGCGCCACAGAATGCTTATTTCATCCCATGCTTGTTTAACCCCATGCTCACGTCACTTGTTCATGTCACCTATTTCATCCTTCATGCTCATTTTCGCCAATATTCACTTCACTTTATGTGCAGGTCACCCCATGTTCATCTAAGCCAATGTTCATCTCAGCCCATGTTCATCTCAACCCATGTTCATCTCAGCCCAAGCTCATCTCAGCCCACGTTCATCTCAGCCCATGTTCATCTCAGCCCTTGTTCATCTCAACCTAAGTTCATCTCAGCCCATGTTCATCTCAGCCAGTGTTCATCTCAGCCCATGTTCATCTCAGTCCCATTTTCATCTCAGTCCATGTTCATCTCAGTCAGTCTTCATCTCAGTCCATGTTCATCCCAGCCCAAGTTCATCTCAGCCAGTGTTCATCTCAGCCCCTGTTCATCTCAGCCCATGTTCATCTCAGCACATGTTCATCTCAGCCCATGTTCATCTCAGCCCATGTTCATCTCAGCCCATGTTCATCTCAGCCCCTGTTCATCTCAGCCCCTGTTCATCTCAGCCCATGTTCATCTCAGCCCAAGTTCATCTCAGCCAGTGTTCATCTCAGCTCAAGTTCATCTCAGCCCAAGTTCATCTCAGCCCATGCTCATCTCAGCCCATGTTCATCTCACTTCAAACTTACGTCTTCATCCAAGCTCATCTCATTCAAAATGATTTTGGGTTACTTTCAAAGATTTTTCCATAATGAGAGTACATGCTTGTATTATTTACTACCTGATAACATTAGCTCTCACGTTTTAACAATGAGATATTTGAGTTTAAGAAATTACAACAATGACCTTGATAAAGAAATAAAGTAGCATCGCACAGGGACCAAGAAGCAAGTCTGCATAATCGCTTAAAAATCTTGATAATCGAGATTTGGCTGTACCGTGTTTCTCATTTATATTACAACAGGCAATGAAATGTGCCAATTCAGTTTTGGAGGGCATCAGCTTCGAAAGACTTTCTGGACTACAATCAGAAAATAAATACTTATTGTTGTAAGTATTTTTCCTTAATTTATCGCAATTAGCTAATTAAATACAAGGTGTTTTAAGTACAATTTTTTGATAAAACATTTTGATAAAATTCTGTTTTTAAACTTTTTTCAAAACTATTTGTCCTGGTCGGTTGGATGTGGAGCGAGCACTGTTCTTAAACGGATGCATTGCCAAAAGGTCTTACTAACAGAACCTTAACAAAAATTCTGAAAAGGAAGACGACTGTTTTCAATTTGGTAGATATAATTTTACTCGGCGATTACATTCAATTATTAAATATGCAGCTTGTAAGAGCTTACAAACAAAATAGGTGTCAATTCTTTCAATAATGTACAAAATGCGTTTAACGGAAACTTTATGTTGACACGAGAAAGTTGAAGAATCAAAGAAGATTTTTCCCATCATATGTGGGTCACTTCGTTTATCTTTAATTGGAAGACAGTTTAGGCTTGATCTTTTTTTTTTTGTATTAAAAAAACAAACAATAAAGCCTGATAGACGTTTGAATATGTAAGAAGCATTGTCCGTCCATTGGGACGTTTTACCGATATAACAGGCTCAACAGCCTGCACATAAAAACTTTTATATCATATTAGAAACTTGTACCCTTCGGAGACAATACTTGTTGAATTGGTTTAAGAAAATCATTAAAGTGCGACGGAGATTAAAGTGCTACTAAACCTTTTTCTTGTCTTTGTATTAAACTATTTATCATATAATTTTAAGCATTTCTGCAAAAACGTTTTTAATTTTGGCCTAATAGTTTTTGTTTCGTATTACTTTGAAATTCGAGAGAGTTTCCACCATTTTGGTTTATGGCCGTGTCACTATGGAGAATGGAAATAGCCGCGAATGACGTCAATGCCAAATTAGAATCGCGCAACTTGTTACAGAAAGCATTGCCTGATAGCTTTTCAATTTAGAAGTTGACAACATTCAACAAATTTGTTTAAATATTCATCTTTCATTGTCTTAAAATTTGTTTTTTAGATAAATTTAGGATAAGAATGACGTTATTCACGGCTATTCCCAGCCTCCTTCAGTGCGCGGCCATAAACCAAGATGAGGAAATTTTTCGAATTTCAAAGTATTATAGAAAAAAGAAGAGTTGACCAAAAACAAAAACGTTTTTGCAGAAGTGCTTGAAATTGTATGATAAAAAGTTTGATACAAAAACAAGAAAAAGGGTTAGTTGCACTTTAAAAGCAACAATTTTTCATCCCATATTTATGTTCTTGCAGAATGAACCTCATATAAAGAGCAAAGACGTTTCCAGCAAGGCAAGAAACCATCTCTTCGTTTTGAAGAAGGACGACTATAACACAAAAACAGAACACAACAAAAGCAAAGAAAGGGGAGAATACGATAAGCAACGCCCATCAACACCACGAACCGAACGTGCAGTAGTTCCACCATCATCATTTGATCCAGATACAATAACTAACTCGACATACAACTATAATCCTAGCAACAAACAAAGAAAGATCCAGGATTTTAATAATGAAGAATTTACACCAGAAAACACCTCGTGTCGTTTAGAGGGACCTGACGCAAGCACCGTAGAACCAAAACTAGGATCATCTGAAGGAGATTATTTGTCGCCAACAAGCAAAGCGACAATGGCTAAAAGTCAACAGTAAGTGAATCATATTGCGTCATTTCTAAGATCTTCCCATGTTTGGAAGTTAAAAATACTGTCTGTGTGTCAGAACCGAATAGATTAATCTTACTCACCAAATTAGCTCGTGGCTCAGTGGGAGAGCATCCAATTTGTATAAGGAAGAACATGATTCTTAAGCCAGATTTGCAACATAATATAAGAAATTATTATTGTAAGGGTTCGAATCCCTTCTGAACACAGATATTTTCGAGTTCCTTGTCTCCGCATAAACTAATATACGTTAACAGAAGTTAAAGCGTAATTGTTTTTAATTGATAACATTGTCAAATGAAATAATTGATAAGTTTTGTTGAAAAGTTAAAAAGTCGCTTAATTGGAAGCAGAATACGTTTCCGGCCGTACAGCGAGACTTAAGAGAAGCTATAGTTACTGAAACTCATTAAGACTTAATGAGACGACTCACGGACACTGCGCACAAAGTAGAACTACCGCCTGGCTAGCCTAATTGGTAAGGTGCCAGTCTATCGTGCGGGAGGCTTGGGTTCGATTCACTCAGGGTCTTAAAATAATTGACAAGGTGCTGCCATTGCTTCAATATCTGCAAATTGTTAGACCTTGGCGTCTTCTTGGATAAGTAAGTTAAACCGTAGGCCCAGTCTCCTGATACTCTTTCGGGGGACGTTAAATAACCCGCACACATCTATCGCAAAGAGTAGGGTAGCGATCCCGATTTTGTGTGGTCTGTCTCTTCTACAGAGAGCAATTTCAATATACAAAATATTTAAGAGTCATTTTAGTGGACGATTTAAGTCTCTCAACTGCCAACGTTGTACTTGCTTGTAAAGCGCGTTAGATCATTACTTCATGGGAAATCAATGAATTTATTATTCTATTTTACATGAGAGAGCAAAACTAGCGCCATCCATAAGCAATACGTTCACAATTCCTGTCAAAGACTGAGAGTGTTATTGAGTTATATTTAACAATTATCCCCCGAAGTGGAGGTGACTACTGGTGGATATTTACCGAGCCTCGAAGTGGCGAGGTAAATATCTATTGCTATGCACCGACACTGAGAGGATAATTGTTTTACTATTAAACTAGCAGATGAATAACATTTTTAAAAATAATTTATTTCACAAGTTTAAAAATTTGGAAAAAACAAGTTTCGCAACCAGCAAGAAAAGAATGAAAACTTACCATGAAATTGTGAAACACCAAATTTTGTTGCTTTCTTTGTGTTTAAAGGGATTTCTTACTCGTTTCTTTTAAGAGTTTCTGAAGCAAACTCGGAAGCCATTTTTTCACGGATGAGTGACCGAAGTGATATTCGGATATTTGGAGTCTGATGAACCAATCAGAGCGCGCGAAAAGTGTTATTCACCCGCTAGGTTAATACTAAAACAAAATATAACAGAAGTATTTAGGTTTTAGTGCACTGTACAACCTTTTCCGTTTAGAAATGCATAACATGTTATAACTGGTTTAGCATGGCTACAACTGGTTTTTGGTCATGGTACGTGGATTCGCTAAGAAACCAATTGGAAGTGCCGTTGGACACTTGATCGCGCAAAACAGGCGGAAAAAAGTTAACAATAATAACTATTATATAGCTCGTGCGTTTTCGACTCGAATGTGCTCTCTCCTTGGCTAAATCGAGGTCACATGGATAAGTTCAAATGAAATGTTCCCCGACTGGTCAACATCTCGAAGATTGTTGACCAACCGGTAAACATTGTTGTCATGCGTCATGTTTGAGAGCGGGAAAATTTAGTAATCGTGGTTTATTTTGTTTATGCTAATGTCCTTGTTGACTGACGGGTACCCCGTGGGAGTGGTAGTGAGTTATAGCTGAGCCTTTCTTATTTGCATAAAATTTTGTGCAACAATATACACTTAATGAATGTTCCCTCGGAAAACATTTCTTTTGCTTTGTTACCTTCGACTAATATCGAGATTATCGATGTTTCCCTCGTGAGCAGTCATTAAGTGTATATTGTTGCACAAAATGTTATGCAAATAAGAAAGGCTCAGCTATAACTCACTGCCACTCCCACGGGGTATCCATGAGTCTACAAGGAGCAGAAAGAGAAGAATTTCAAGAATTTCAAGCCAAAATACTGAAGTTGGTTGACAAATGGGGTGTGACTGAGGATAAGATGGTAGGAGAAGATCATAGAAAAGTGATTCAAAGCGCACGAAATGATTTATTTAATATAATTATCCCTAAAGATTTTCTTCAACCATTTCCCAGCAGGATTGAGCCAGGTGACGAGAACGTAAATAGTAGAGCAAAAGCTTACAAACAATCGGGCATGAAAGAGGTAAATCCTGATAATATTATCAGTTTTTTGTTCTCAAACTAAATATAAGCCTGTACCTATTTTCGTAGAGTGCAAACTTAAAGTTTTAAAGCATACGCGTGAAGTTATTTTGAAATATTTGAATAGTGTGAAATCTTTGGTTTAATCTTAATTTTAATAGACTGTTGTCGTCTTGCCAGGATGAGTTACGTGATCAAAGTTCGTTCGTTCCGTTTCAAAGCGACAACACAAAGACAGATCACAATAGGAACGAAGCAGTGAAGAAAGAAAGAGAGAACTTCTTTACAACTCCACAAACTGGAGGTGCGATTTTTGCACTCTCATCCTCATCTGACCCAGAAAGCGAAACAAAAGCTCATTCCACTAATTGCTATACTCCAAGTACTGTAAAGCAAAAGATCCGGGATTTCAACAATAAAAGAGTTGGACTAAAAGACACCTCATTTGGACCTAGAGAAGGAAGTGGGACCGTCATCGCTGACATTAATGCAGGCTCAGAGAAAGGGGACTGTTCATCGCCAGGAAACAAATTGAAAGTTTCTCATAACAAAAACTCAAAGTAAGTGTGTTATAAAACTCTTTCCTATGCAAAATGTTTGAATTATATAAATTGACAAAACTGGACAGGGTTCCTTTAAATCACACGCATTGGTTTCTCTTGTTAAAAGGAGGCCTGAGCGAGAGGAGTTTTAATCATTGTAAAAAGAAGGCGGACAGGAGCGTAGCCAGACTCGAGATTTAGGTGGACAGCGGGGAAAAATCTTTTAGAAAGACAAAGTTTTGATAGCTGAGCAGGGTTGCTATTTTTAGAAACTTCCCGTTAAAGAACAAAAAATGATAATCATTATGTCAATGCTGGGAAAAAATGTTTGATGTAATTACTCAATTACTTTCCTTTTTTTGACGAACTTTGAGCCTTTTGTGAAGGTGAAGTTTTAAGCAGATGTAGCTTTATAAAATACAAATAATGTCTCTACTTGATAATCGCTAAAAATTCCAGCGCTAAACATAGCGCGAACTTTCGATTTGACGTTGTGACGCCAGAGGCAACTGTTCTGTGCCCGCAATAAAAGTGCAAAATGGCGCCCTACTGAGGGTTTTACTAACCGTTTTCGTAATAATTTTTCAAAATACAGATTACCGGATCGCTCTAAAATTTATGTTTTTGGAATTTCAAATACATCCACACCAACATATCAAAAAATAAATGATTCAGCTTCCCTTTAAGCAGGTGAAAAGTTGTTTTTAGAGAAATTTGAACTGTAGTGAATTTGGGGGATGTTTGAAAATTATTTTGGAGGTGATGTTTAATGGAGGGATAACAAAACTTCTGCTAACTAAAGCTACACCCTCCATCTGTCAGGGGGGGGGCAACTGTTTGGCATTTGCTCTAAACTTTTCAAATCTTCTTATACTTTTCCTCTACCCACCTTAATATTCTATTATTTTTTATTATATTGATGCGTTATTAGTATTATAAATATTCAAAGATACAAAAATAACAAATTACAATATGGAATAAAATCGAAGATTAAGAAATAATTATATTACGTCAAATAAGATTGCTATATCAAGCTAGAGCAAGGCAGTCAAAAAAGAAACCATGAGGCTTCTAATTTTAGGCTATCTTTTAATACAGACTTTAAAATAAACATGAAAAAAATTTCAAAATCTCAAAAGAGAATTGGTAAGATATTACATGAATAAATATTAAAATATAAAGTATAAATAATGAAAAATTATGTATGTTTATCTACATATGTAGATAAACACACATAATTAACACACATTATCATACATTATCATACATTATCATACATAACATACATTAACAACATTACCATTATTATTTCATATATACATGATGTATTCATTTTAGTTATGCTTACTCACACATAATTTTAGTTTAAGCGAAGCTCAGCATATAGTTTTACAAAAGATGTTTGAATTAAACCAACTGCCTAAAATGTGACTTTATTCCCCTCTCAACTTTACCTTGGCGTTTTTATAACATCTGAAGATGCTGTAAAAGTTGATTTCGAAACGTTTTGTGTTTTTTTAGTAGTTTTAGTAATGCTAGCCTAATGCTACTTCAATCTAAAGACATGACGTTGATTTTTTTCATAACTTTTTTCCTTCCAGAACAGAGCATTTGGATACGAACCCAAAGAGAAAAGAGAATTTAAAAAAACAACCTTGCATTGAAGAGGTTTGTTGTAAGATTTTCTACTTGTTATTGCTAAGGCGAAGCAACTAAAATGGGCACTGACCCCGCATTAGTAGCGGGAATTTCCCCTTAAATCTACAAAAATAGTAAAGCTGACCTGGCAGAAACCTGAAGAAGGCTGTGCGAGACGGCCGAAACGTCGTACTTTCATAATATTTGTTCCAGTAAGCGACTAATTTCAGTTATTGTTTACTACAACTGGACGAATCACAACATTCATTGTAATACTACAAAAATAGTGATACTCAATGTTAGCAGCGATGGGCAGGTGGTTCAGTGTTCGAGCAATTTTGTACGTTTACAACAGAAGATTAGTAGAAAGTCAGGGCTTACCCGTCAAGGGATTGTTGCCATGGATAGATCTTATTAGCAGTTTAGGCCTTTTCAGGTCTCATCAGCAAACAGGCTTAGATTCCCACAAAAAATAAATAGAGGATATTACACGGTGGCGCGAACATATGAAGTTTATCTTCGAGTGGAAATCTTTTTTCCACGAGAAGATAAACTTCATATCTTCAAGCCAACGTGTAATTTTCTTTTTATTACATAGATATTAGTGTTTCGAAAATTAAAAAAAAAATGGACGATAACAAAGGAAAAACAAAGAAATGATGTCAGCGATATCTTTACTAGTGAAGATGTGGAAAATATCTCACTCTTATCCCGGATGTAGTTTCGTATGGAAAATACGAGTTGTCTATTTTTCGGCAAAACACTCATATCTATGTAATAATAACTAATAATAAAAGCGTGCCGATTTTGGTGGTTTCAGATAATTTTCTAGCACAAAAGGGCGATCTAGTATCTGTACTCCTAATATACACGACCTGATGATATGACAGGCAAACAGTCTGTTTCAACACAAACCATATTTGCTCCAACTTTCTCAGCACTTAATGTGCTAGTAAACGTTTTCGGAATAATAATTTTTTTTAGTATATTTTAAACATAAACTTTTAGATAGAGAAAAAAAAATTTGAAATGAAAATTAGCAAAACCTGCCCTTTAAGCACATCCCACAAGCATTACACGCTTTTTTATATAATAACCAGTAAATTTTGCCGAGGTTCATTGACCTTAATTTTTTGGCTGCTTCAGCCTCAATTTGTTCTTATTTCTGTGAACGGTTTGAAATTTTTCTTTGTAGATTCTTGTACAGTATTGTTGAAACATACAACAGTTGAAGCCGATCGTACGAGAAACTTTTAATATTACATGAAAACGTGCATTATTTGGAATAATTGTAGATATGATAATTAATGGGAAACCGTGCTTCTGTGTTTTTACTGTGCACATTGCGAACATAAAATTAAAAATTCAGAAAAGTTTCAACTAAAAACACTTTTACTTTTTTTCAGCCTCGAAAACGAAACGTTTATCCAAAAATTTCTTGTAACTTATTGTTTCGCAACCCAATGTTTAGATTTATATAATGACGATATTATTATGGAAACTGCTGGTAAAGATACAAGTGTTTCATTGACTTGTTTGCTTGAAAAACCTTCACAAATAGTCAACTCTCAAATCCATTTTGTTTTCATTCGCAAAGTTATAAAATGCTACTAAAGAGTGTAAACAAAATCATCTACGATTCGGCTTTAGTAACGTAAACCGTCAAAACGTAACCGCCTGTAGTAACGTAAACCGTCAAAACGTAACCGCCTGTAGTAACGTAAACCGTCAAAACTAACCGCCTGTAGTAACGTAAACCATCAAAACGTAACCGCCTGTAGTAACGTAAACCGTCAAAACGTAACCGCCTGTAGTAACGTAAACCATCAAAACGTAACCGCCTGTAGTGACGTAAACGTTGAAAATGTAACCACCTCAGAAACGTAAACCGTAAAAACGTAACTTCTTGTAGCAACCGTAACTTCTTGTGGTAACCGTAGAACGCAGTATTCGTAGAGAGAAGACCTTCCTTGGGCCAGGCCGTTGTTTTTCATAACGAGTTTTCCATAATCTATTGTTGTTATATGTGGATCATTTTTATTGCAGGCTCATCCGCAAGAATGGCGCGAAACACAGCCTGGTAATCATCCACCCAATTTCTTCACTCAGTATGCCTACGATCATAACGATGCACAACCCCACGACAAGATGAAACTGGACGGGGCGGGCGAAGATTACGAGGATGTTGCTTTCTGATATATGTTAGCACTAATCTTGTAGAACAAATCTTCTCTACTTTGATGTACTTATGTTGTTCATTATGATAAGTAGAGAAAAGCCCTTTGTAAGGTTTGCTTTTTAACTCTGATTACTAGAAATTCAAGAATTTAGAAACTCAACAACTCAACGTTCAAATACTTTGCTCTTTAAGAATGACATCGTGTCTGTCGTTATTTGTGAAGTACAGTGTTTAATTTAGCTCAAATAAAAGCATAATTTAATATGAATAAAAACTTCGTTTGTAGCTCTTGCTTGTGTTTCTTTTAAATAAGTTAGGCGCCTTATAGCAGATGTGTTTTTTTTTGCATTTACTTACGCGGGATCGGAACTAACTAAGCTAAGTCACAAAAAAATGTTTAAAAAATAACATTTCACTAATATATCTATCTTAAACAACCAAACCTGTCAAGATTGGGTTGATTTTTTTAAAAAATAATAATTTGCAACTGAATGTAAAAATAACTTTCGTAACATATTTTACGCTCATCACCATGGACATTGATCAGCGTTACTTTATCACCGTGGCCATCATAATAACCATCCATATATCATCACTAATACCCATACCAATCATCATTTATCATTAAAAAGCTAAATCATTTACCAGCCTAGCGGCCCATGGAGCAGGCGCTTATCTCCGGTTTCTGTAGTGTTAAGCGGATGAGAGTCTTTGACTCCCCCTGGATGGGACACTAATCCATCG
>JANCMA020346591.1:0-11660 GCA_024336925.2 Zoanthus solanderi | reverse complement strand
GTTTTTCTACGTCGTCGGTGTGGTTGTTTTTTGGAGGTGAGTGAAAGTTTGTTGATTTGTTTTAAAAGCTATTGCAAAGAAATATGAGTGGAGTTATTTACATAGAACGCACTCCCCTAATTTCCAATTATTACTAGTTTATATAACTTTATGTCACTTTTTTCTCTCTACTGTATTGAATAAAAAAAAAATATGAAACAGCTGCAAGTCTACGGGAGCAGGTTCTGGCTTGATCCGTACTCCAAATCACATTGGTTCAATGACAAGTTTCTTATCACGTGGTACATCAGCCACAAGCTGTAGCTGTAATTAGAGTGCAGTTTGATCTAGAATCATACGCGAAATTTCAAAATTGAACAAGCGCACAGTTAGAGCTCCATTTGAAGTGAAAGTGTGATTTCAGACCAAAATTAACGCAACAACTTTCAATAAGCCATTTTTCTAATGCAAATATTTTTTCGCCCCAGTCCTTTGTAAATCTAGTGAATTAAAAATACAAAATGTAACCGAGCAGCACAATTTTGCTCACAGTGAGGCCTGAAACTGGCAAAAAATTGCTTTAGAAAAACGGCGTATTAACAACAAATTTTATCCATTTAAGTTTCTAGGTTCTGATCGGCTCTTGTAATTTTTTCTGCACTGTGATTGGTTGAACAAACAATTGCCAAATCAACCAATCAAATTGTAGGAATCACCTTCGATTTCAAAATGGATATAATTAAACAAAATAATCTTTGAGCTCTTGCTAATCTATAACCCTTATAACCCAAAATATAATATAAAATAAAGAAACTAATAAACAAAAATAATGAAGATATTCTTCATATCTAATTCATTGTCAATAAAATAAATGCTCACGATACTTAAAATAAAATGAAAGCTCTACTTAAAATATGTTTTCTCCCTCTTTAGTAGTTTGCTCAAATTAAACACTGCACCTCCCCCGTCCCCACAGAAAACTTCCCTTCTGATTCACGTTGTAAGACTAAATATTGTGGCTAGTGTCCTTGTTCGACCTTCCACTACTCCCTAGTAAACTATGAGCAGTTTTTTTGTTTGTTTTTTTATGAGAAATGTCGTGACAAACAATTCAGTTTAGAGCTTTAGTGAAAATCTTCAAAATTACTTTTTTCTATCTTCGTCGGAATTTTCTATAAAAATTGCTAGATGTTATATAACTATTTTGATAAACGTTTTTTGTTGTTTTTGTTGTAAATCATTGAAGTGTTCAATAACGATAGCATGTAAAAGAAAGAGCTACAATTACATAAAACAGCAAATCGGAAGTGACGCATTTCATCGTATTGTGAGTTTGGGATGTTTTCTTCCTACAAGGTTAATTTTTTCTGGCTCGGAAAAGCTGTGTCGTCTGTAGTTTGCTTCTGGCGGTACCTAAATGAAGGAAGACAAAGTTTGGTTCATGAATGGCATTGATGTATATATCATTGGCTTTTGGTTGCTAAAAACATAAAGTTTGACATCTTGAAACCTGGAAAACAATCCCAGTACGCTTAATCTTGAAATGAAGCCCAGTGGGACAGTAGGTATTAGCCAAAAACGGAATGACAGAGAAACAGAAACGGATTTGAATCATTCTGCAGGTTAGACCTGAGTTCGTGTCTGTGCTGTTTAAAACCTCTATGCAAATGGCATCCCTTGTCTTGCAAGTGGTTTTGATGATCATTAATAAGAATTGAAACTCATGTATAAAAAAAAAAGTAAAAAAGTAAAGGTTTCTTTATTTAACGTCGGTAGTTCCGTCAGTTCATAGAACTGTTATAAATGGAAGCCAACGGTGCACCCTTTACCCCTCCCTCTGTCAGTGCTCCATTTTACGGGTATTTAAAGCTACAGCTACACAGATCAGAAAAAAGTCGGAACAGACGTTGGAGTCACTGAGAATCGAACTGGGGACCTGCAGCACAGAAGGCAGCGCACTTACCAACTGTGCTACACGCCTGCTCCCGCTCCTGTACTGTGCCGGGTTTCATAACTCAGTTGGCAACATCGCTGCACTAGAAAGGACGTATTCAACTCCAATTAAAACCAGCATTTTTTCAAGATTATTCTTTGCAATTTTTGCTTTAGTGTGTATTTACCCAACAAGTCAGTTTATAATGTCGTTTGACGACTCTCTCAGCTGACCAATGTAACCATTCTGAGTGTTTGATCTGTTTTTGTTGTAGAGTTCAGTACAAAGTGCCAGAACTGTGGTAGTAAGATGCGTGGTACGCAGTGTTATCATTGTAAAGGATTTGGATTTCAATGTGTCATGTGTCACGTTGCTGTAAAGGGTAAGTTAAAAACTTGTGCCTTGTTGCTTGCAGTAAAAAAAAGGTTGACGTGTCTCATCCATAGCATTTATTTCGTAGATGAAAATTGCTTTCTTTTAAGGAGGGTTGCCACAGTCCTTGAAAATACTGGAAAGTCCTGGAATTAGGGAAAAAATTTACAGACCCCAAAAAGACCTTGAAAATAATGGAATGGACAAAAATAATACAAATTAGTTGTTTGTATTAAGGCTTTGTAAAACAAAAAAACGTGACTTTGCGAGGCCTGATTTTTGTCCAAAAGCGGTCTGTCATTGGTTATTTTTCCTGGTCAGGATCCAACCTAGTCAGTAAAGCTGAATAATAAAGCTTCTTGATATAGCATGTGTTTTTCCAAGCTGATATATGAACAAAATTGTAAAGCATTCAAGTTTAGAAGGTCTAGGAGTTGCTTAAAAATCTCCTGGAATGTCATGGAAAAGTCTTTGAATTTCACATCCAGTAAATAATGGCAACCCAGTTTAAGAATGAGGAGAGCTACTTTAGGATCAAGAAAGTATATATTCAGAGTTTCCCTGTCTTTGCTTCGATATTCTCATTTTGCTATTTACTAAAACGTTGAATCTAATCATGAGATATATAGTAGTTAATCGATTATATCTCTTGGGATACCGTGCAGTACACCATGTGTCGTTTGTATTTTTCTTGTACTTGTTTACACGAGGAAACGAAGGTCACTCTCCAAGTGAATGATTCACTCCGACGAAGGACTACAGTCCGAAACGTCAGTTTAAAAATTCTTCTCACTACAGTGTAGAACTTATCTATTTGTAAAATTGTAGACAAAATTGTTTTAGCATTTTTTAAAGGTTGACCGTGAAATAGATTGGTTTTCCAGGTTTTAAGCTCCTTTTCTGTTTTTTTTTTTGGTTTTTTTTTCAGTTAAGTTTATAACAATAATAATAATGATTGTTTATTCAACCTTTTTACAGCTAAACCTGAATTACAAGGCGGGTCATTACAGTACTTCTGACATACATACAAAGAATACTTCTGACACACAATACTTCTGACACACAATACTTCTGACACACAAGTTTCAGTATCGATCAAGCGTTGCCTAAATTTGGCAAGCTAGTTCCTTATTCAAAAACGTTGCTTCGTTACAGACAATTAAAGCTTTACATATTTTTTGACCTTAATTCTTCCAAGTGTGACAAAAAAAAACATTTACTAAAAATGTTTTTGACTGCAGTGTTGCAAACACAGTCTAAGACAATGTCTTTTCTCATTCAAGAGAAACACCGGCATAAACTTTCCCAAAACCTGAAGTGGAATAGTCTATGATTCTGAGTCCATACAGAAACTGCCATTATTGTTTTCAGTTAATATTTTGATAGAAAATATTATATATTTTTGGTAGAATTGTTATAAAGAATAAAAATTCTATAACAAACTTCTACGCTTTGGAAACTTTAGTTTTCATAGAGGGCTTGTCTTTTTTACGAAAGTCGCAGAGTTGATGGGAATGACTTCCTACAAATACAAACTTCCATTTACTGTCCGTAACATTTGGCTGTGTCAAAAGATAGAAATCAACCGAATGGCGAGAGGTTATTTTGCAACCCTTGCTAATAGCTGGTTTTGGTGGTATTTCAGGTGCAAGTAATTTTTGTGTCACGTGTGGTCACGGAGGTCATACGTATCACATGATGAAATGGTTTGAAACAATGGATGTTTGTCCCTCTGGCTGCGGTTGTAAATGTCTTAAAGATGGCGCGTTACTCGCAGATTGACGTAACGCTAAGAGAGATGTCGTAAGAATGCAAGAATCCTCAAGTAACTTGGTACGGTCAAGAAAGTATTCTGTCTCAGGGTGTCAAAGATAATGACTTTGAAATTGTTTCCAACATTTGTTCTTTGTATTCCATTATTTGAATACTGAAATCCATTAGCCAAAATTATGAACTTTGAAAGAGAATATTAGAAATATGAATTTAGTATTCTATCAATTATTGAAAGCGATTCCAGTCTTATTTATTGGTATTCCATTAACCAGAGAATGAAATCCATCAGCCAAAAGTCTGAACTTTTAAAAAGAATCTTAGAAATATGAATTTAGTATTCTATCAACTAATGAAAGCAATTTTAGTCCTATTTATTGATTTTCCATTAATTGAACACTGAAGTCCATCAGCCAAAAGTCTGAAGTATTAAAGAGAATCTTCGAAATCTGGATTTAGTATTTCATCACCTAATGAAAGCGATTCCAGTCCTATTTACTGGTTTGCCATTAATTGAATACTGAAGTCCATCAGCCAAAACTCTGAAGTATAAAAGAATCTTAGATAATCGGGATTGGGGATTCCATCAATTATTGAAAGCGTTTCCAGTCCAGAAGTCCAGCCAAGCTCTGAACTATTAAAGAGAATCATAAGAACCTTGATTTAAGATTCCACGAACTATTGAAAGCGATTCTAGTTCCCTTGATTGGTATTCCATTTACTAACGTTCTTCTCCGTTCGCTTCTGTATTCTGTCAACTGGTAGAGGGTATCTCGGAAATCTGGATTTAGGGTTCCTTTGGCTGTTTGATGAAATTCAATTTGGTTTTCAGCGATTCCAATAAGGCGTTTTAATTCCATGGAGTAGTTTCAACAACTGATGAAAGCTATTTTGGCCATCTGTGTTCTGAATGCTGAAGTTTTTCGACTGAAGTTTTGGTTCGCAGTTTAGGCTAGGGCGATTACAGAAAGCTTTCTCGGAATTCTATCAGATGGAGTCTGTGTTCAAGAAGATAGTATCTTTATCACTTTACGAGTGGCAATTGAAATAAGAAAGACGACTCAATTCTGTTTAGACTAGATGAAACTAATTAAGGTTCCTCGGACAAGCGATTTTTGCTTACGTCAGCTCCTTACACTACATAATCATAAACACTTCAACCTTGAGTTGTATCTACTCTTCGACTTGCTTGAATTATGTTTTTTTAAATGCTATTCTTAACAATAAGAATATGAGCTCGAAATTTCTATCGATTGGCGATAGAAATTGAGAGCGAGTATTCTAATTGTTTTAGTAGAAATCTCTGATGAAGAAACAAAAGAACAACAATACTTTTTTTGATAAACAATTATTGAATTTATTCAAACAAGCAATGCTGATGATACACCATCGACTATTCGTCGAGTGAAACTGTCAAATTGATACTTCAAAATTATTTTTTTCGTACCTTTGAGATTTTTTTAGACCATATTTTCTTGCTATTTTAGTTTTCTCGGGAATTGCATTTTCAATAAGAGCATTTAAATCCTCTTCCGAAACATCTTCAAAAAAGCGGGAAAGGGCCGCCATATTGAATTACTTGTTTTCATCCCGCAGACGCTTTCTATCACCTGATAGATAGTGAGTACGGTAACCAATCAGATTGCAGTATTTTCGATAGATAGTGAGTAGATTTCTACTAACATGTATTAAAATTAAACGAAATTGCCTGAGGTTTATATATTGTCGGCAATAACACTAAAAGAGTGCTACTAGATCATTTTGTTGTTATGTATTTTGTTGGGACCGCACTCCGTAGCAAGGTTTTGTGCTAAAGTTGAGAAACACTTGGTCTCCTCAAATGACTTAAGTTTTGCAAGTGTGACGAAAAATACCAATGAAATCGCCCAAGGCATATGATCGCGACTGAAACCAAAAGAATGAAATGGGATCCATTCGCTGTTGTACATTTTGTTGGGAGCGTAGCAAGGTTTTCCGCTGAAGTTGAGAAATACTTGGTCTTCTCAAATTTATCTCTTCACGTGATACAAGTTTTCCAAGTGTGACAAAAATGTCAGTGAAATTGCCTAAGGCTTATGATCGTCAGTGATACCAAAAGAATGAAATTGGATCCATTCGCTGTTGTTCATTTTGTTAAAAGCGTAGCAAGGTTTTCTGCTGAAGTTGAGAAATACTTGGTTTTCTCATATTGATCTCTTCACGTGATTCAAGTTTTCCAGGTGTGACAAAAAGTGTCATTGAAATTGCCTAAGGCCTATGATCGACAATGAAACTAAAAGAATGCTGTTGGATTCTTTCGTTGTTGTGCATTTTGTTGGGACAGTAGCAAGGTTTTGTACTAAAGTTGAGAAATACTTGGTTTTCTCAAATTTCAAATTGAACACTTCACGTGATTTAAGTTTTCCAAGTGTGCAACTTAGGGACCGTTTGCATGGAGGAGGGTTGTTATTGCATTGTTGAAGCCCACCTAATTGCAAAACACCAACCGAATCTCAACAAACAAGTCAAAGTTTTCACCCTGTCCCTGTTTCCCATGGGAATCACTTGAACAATTGAACAATAAAAGAATATAAACCCTGATGTGTTCTTTAAGCATTTTAAATTTAAACCTGAAGATGAGTTAATGCTCAAAAGATTTTACGTTTTATAAATAATGGAGGAGGGTGTCTCAGGGATAGGGGCACCTTAGGTAATAGGGTTTACATTTTTTTTTTGTTTATGCGGTTTGGTTTACATGTGACAGGGCTGCCACGGTCCTTGAAAATCCTGGAAAGTCGTGGAATTAGGGGAAAAAGTTTCCAGGCCCTGGAAAGTCCTTGAATTTGGGTCGTGGTCCTTGAAAATCCTGGAATAGGCAAAAAAATTTTCTTTTTTCCCAAAAATAATAAAAATATGCTGCTCGTTAAAACTTTTTTGATATGACAGCGCTGTAAAACAAAAACTAAGGCTTTACAAGGCCTGATTTTTGTCTAAAAGCGATCTGTCATTGTTAGTTTTTCATTGTCAATAAAGCTGAATAATAAAGTTTGTTTTGAAGAAAGATTTTAAAAAATGTGTAAAAGCGTTCAGGTTTTAGTTGATAGAGAAGGTCCTGGATTTCCTTTAACAGGTCCTGGAAAGTCATGGAAAAGTCCTTGAATTTCACATCAAGTAAATAGTGGCAACCCTGTTTATAGTGTCTTAAGGTTGAGTCATATTTTTAGTTATAAGAAAATTAGTTTTATAAGAGTTCTAGTTTGTGTAGTTACAAAAGGTGATTTTTGATAGATAACGAGCTGAGTGCTATTCCTTTGTATGTAGAGCAACAAATTGTTGGTTCGCTGATAGAGATATGGAAAAAAAAAATCAGAGCTTTCCAGGTCTCCTACGGATTTCTGAAAATTGTTGATATTGAAAATAAAATTTCCAGGACCTAGAAGGATTTGGAAAACGTACAATGCAAAGGTTATGAAAAATTCTTGGACTTTTAGTGGTAGGCACTGCTTAGTTACGAATAGCAATTAATACGGAAGGTTTGCGCCGAGTTGAGAACATCGTAAGCACGTTACCAGTAAGATAAATCAGAAAAATTGAAAATTATAATACTAAAAGTGCATGGAAAATACAAATTAATCTGTCTAAATAAAAGCCCCTAAAATCAGCCAAAAGCGAAATCACATAGAAAATTCGAGGTATAGGACTTTTGAAACTTTTAAAATAGTTTTGGAAATTCAATTTATGGATTTTGCGTGTGTTTTGTAATCTACACATCTTTTTAACTGTTAAGTTACTCTCTGTGTTTTACAGCAAGTGAGTCGTGGAGGTTCATCTGTCTCGCAAGACAACCACTCACTATCAACACCAGTTGTTTCTTTGCAAACACCTGCCAATGACCACTCGCTTTCCACTCCTGTTATCTCCATGGCAACCCCTAATCTGGCCGGTCCTCCCTCATTCCCGCCTTCTGGATTGCCTCCAGGGCTTGCATCAAGTGAATGTCATCTAGACGGTGCGGATGCGCTGAAGTTGTTTCCGCTGGCCCAACAGCACGTATTTCAGCAGCAGCAGCAGCTGCTAGCCATGCAATTAGGTCTTGGGTAAGTTCAACATAAGAGTTTCTTAGTCCATTTAGAAATAACATTTAGTTGTTACTTTACTTACTTAGACTCTGATATCGGTTTATGCAGCCGTGTTGTTATAGCTTTTGTGCAAGGATTATCTATGGAACGAAACGATCTTTTCGCTTTGAACACAGTTTTTGGTTTTATGAACGAGGCCTAGAAAATTCAACTTCAGCGTGACTTTACCCATGACTTGTGTGCTCCCCTGGGTAGCACACTTACCAGTTTGTGAGTCTACGAGAGAGTGCATTGTCAAACTCTTAAAATATTTTATTTTTCACTTATTACAGAAATAAGGGTAGATGCTGCATACGTTTTCTCCAAAATTAGCACACATTACAAGTCCCTTGTCTTCACTTGACAATTGAGTGTGTGTTCGTTGTTTGTCAAAGCAGGGGTTTCATTAAGGTTTGGAGCATGAGGGCATTTAGATTTGACACCTGGGCAAAGTTTAGGGGCTGTTTACATGATACTGGATCGAGTTCGATCCGGAATGAAAAACAACATTTGGTACCGTGTTTACATGAAAGTGTTTCTAAACGAACGCATACCGAACGAGGCCTAACTAAGTAGAAAGCCCGCAAAAGGGCAGCAGAAAACCCAAAAAAAAAGCAAGACTACGCATGCGCTGACTGGGACGTGAGCCAGTCTCGTTCCGAAATGAGCTTTGATCTCTGTTTATATGATTCTGGGATAGGATCTCGCACTGGAATGAAAGTTTTGATCCAGAATGAAACTCGATCCGGAATGACTTCACTTTCGTACCTGAGTCATGTATACACTGTACACTTAACTGCAGAGATGAAAAAACCGGAGCGAGCTCATTCGGGATTGAAACTCGATCCGGTATCATGTTAACACACCCTTATACAAAACCTTAAAGATTTTAAAAATCTATAGTTGCAGTGATGCAGAAAGCAGCCGGGCAAAGCTGTCTTCACAGCCCGTTGATTTGCCAGGTGCCTGGCCCCTAATGAAACCCCTGTGCATCTCAGTAGGTACTACGGGTAAAACAGACAAGACTGGGCTGAAATGAGAGGTCGCAGCAGTTGCGAACGAGAAGCTGCAAAAAAATCAATTTTCCTGCTTCAACGGAATTCAGACTTGTGCCATCTGCGATGTCAGTGCAGCACTCTTAACTAGCTGCGCAGGTCATTTTAGGTGTGTCCATCAATGACCTTCAGTGTTATTGGTGGGTTTCCTAAGGTTCCAGTTCAGTGTATATAATGGTCAGTTATACAAAAGAATTTTATTAGAATCTAGTTTGATTCTCATTAGTTGACCTCCATCTGCCATTGTGTTATATCCACGTGGGACTTGGTGAAACCCAAGAATTATTGTTATTTCTCACGAGGATAAAACACAATGGCAGACGGAGGTCAAATAATGAGATTCAAACTAGATTCTAATGAGATTCTTTTGTATAACTGACCACCATGTGCGCTGAACTAGAACCTTATGAAACCCACCAATGGAGAGTTTCTACCGAATTGTATAAAGCTGAAAGGTTATGACAGCCATCGTAGCTGCACTTCTTCGGCAGGATCAACCCTGGCTTGTCTTCATTACGCAATAAAAAAAGTTACATGCGTGTAAGCTTGTAAGTATCTTCCCAAGAAGCTAATGCTTGGAGTAGTAAAGAATATTTTGTTTTGCTTTTTTCAAAGGGGAATGAATTTACCAACGGCGAGTATGATGGGAAATCGTCTGACTGTACCCGGAGCCACGTCAAACACCGGAATGTCTCACCTTGTGAACGTTAAGTCAGAACCATCGGACCGTGACGGCTCGTCGCCAAGCCCTCGCCCCCATTCTCTGTCCCCGACCGCTACATATGGTCGAAGGCCGCCCAGTCGAGATGGTCGTGATATGGAATCTCAGAAGAGGCAAAGGTTGGAGGGGGCGACTGCTGCCTCAAATAGTTGGCGCTAGTATCTAGTGCTTAACTGAGTACTCTGGTTTCCAGTGTCATATCACTGGCACAGAAACGCCTGAGCGAGGACTGGATACGAGTTCCGTGTAGAAGTTTGTATTTCCAATCTGAATTCCAGGGAATACTTTGGTTTCAAACTACTCGATCAATGTTTCTTTTTTCAAAATTACTTTAACTATTTTACTTTTTTTCACTTCTACTTTGACAAGCAATAAACTTCACACTTGCTTGCATATTTTAAAAAAAAAACGTAAAGCTTTCTAAAGTATACTTTTCAAAATTTACTTTGATATTATAGAAAAGGCTCTAGAGCTCAGCTCAAACCAATTACATTGCAAAAATCAGTGTTCATAGATTAGTTAACGTAGCAACGTTTTTAATTACAAGCCTTTTTGTAAATAACCAGAAGAGAAACATTATAAACGTAACAATAATGTAATGATTTCACGTGAAAAGCAACCGAGTTGCTAAGTGTCATAGTTTATTTTGCTAAAACTGCGTGAATAAATGTATTTTTAATCCACTTCTATCCAGCTGGCATAAACACCAGAGGAAGTGAGTAAATAAAATGTAATAATTATAATAATTATGATAATTATCAAATATCGTAGGCCAGATACAATAGTTAGAAAATGACCGCTGATTTTCAGTGGCTCGTTTTTTGTTTCACTGTAGTCATGCCATTTTGAGACTCGGAATTTAAAAAAAAAAGTTTTAGTTATCTTAGTAATTAGTTGTTTAATCCGTAGAATTTAGTGATAATTTTGTGAAGTTAAAACTTGTTCGTGGTAAGCGTGACAGAACGTTACGCAACAGTATATAACAATGTCTAGTTTTCAGTTTCTGGAGAACTTTCACATACTCCTCGCTTGGGTTAAGGAGTAAGTTGGCCGTCTCCTAGAATCTTTTTTCAATCCGCTAACTTTTGTTTGGCATCTTGTCTAGTCTCTCGAAAGCCGTGTAACGCAAGACAATCTATAACTTTTAAAACAATTATTCTACAAAATGTGTTGTGCTTGGATCTTTCACCAACAATCTTTATGAAGTTGAAGATTATATTGAAGTTCGACCTTTGAGCGTTTGGGCCCACGATTTTGCTATAAAGTAGGAATAAATTAAAATTACTGTATATAAAAAAGAGTATCTCCTTCGTTTCTGTAGCTGTTACTTGGTTTTGTAGACATTTTTGGTGAATTAGACTTGATAAAATAGAATATTTTGGGTATACGTTTGACACACTTCCTGACAAACGATTTCCGTATATTCGTTTTTACCATATTTGGTGTTTGTGGAAGCAGCAGGCGTGGCGGGGCTGGTCTCTGCCTGGACGCCGCTATGCAGTATGTTTTACTGTTCAAGGTGTCTGCGCTATGGCGACCGAACCAGGGTCCTTTGAAGATAGACTGGAATTTTATATTGAGTTCATAAACTCGCTCATTTTGTAAAGTTTTTAATTTTAGCGACGCCAATGTTCGTACGAATAAAGCTATTGTAACTGAAACGTCTTGTGAGTTTTGACAACTGGGCAGTGAGTACTTGAATTCTTACCCCCCCCCCCCCCCATCCCCCCTCT
>JANCMA020346485.1:0-11661 GCA_024336925.2 Zoanthus solanderi | reverse complement strand
CCCAGGGCCCCTAAGGATACCAGCCTTGCAGCTGATTGGGCCACCCTGGAAAAATAAAGTTGTCATTCATTCATTCAGCTTAAACTTCTTTATTTGTTAAATATAACTGGAAAAACTCAGTGATAAATGGTACAAAATTTGACTGACAACTGACATTTTCATCTCCACTTCGATCCCCATCCAGACCTCTGCAAAGTAAAATGCGTTTTACTTTGCTAGGTACAACTGGAAAACGGTTTTCTATATCTAGTAGCAGAGCATATTAAAATACAATATTTGGGACAGTCCAATATTTTAATTGGTACTCTTCTTTAAAAGTGAATAAGTTGCTGAGAGTTATCATGATAAATAATAATAACAATAAATTAGAGAAAATAAATAAAGCTTAATCGAAATTTGAAACTAGTGTTTTTGTTTTGTGTGTCCTGGTTGCAGGGAAACGCATTTTAAAGCGCGCATTTAGCAAATTTTACCGAACCTCTATTGGATTTCCGACTTTTTTCTTTTTGGTTTTTTGAAATGGAGAAACGATGTGACGTCCACTATAAGTAAATTTATTATATACCAAGTGTCAAAGTTCATTTGTTCTAGTATACTACTGGTTAAAAGAGAATCACGTGAAAGTCGGGAAATTCCATTATTGCCCGGTCAACAAAAATCAGGAAGTCATACATACGTCACTTGAAAAACTGACCTTTGTACCTAGAGTTTTTTGCAGTGGCTTTTTCCAAAACAGCAACTTTCTTGCAAAATATACGAAGATTTGACCTGATAGTCTCGTTTTCACGCTACGCTTCGAGAGATACCGCTGGATTCTCAGAACGTCTAGCTCAACTGCGATAAAGGCTATTCAATTTTCAAAAAACTATGGAGGCAAAGGAAAGCTTTTCCTCCAGAAACAATAAAATCAGTTTTATCTTGTTCACTTTTTTTGTTCACTTTGATAGTTGATATGATAATAAATCATTTATCTTCTGAGCCGTCGGGAAAGCAGTATGTTTTGTAACATACTTTTTCCCTTGGGCGCAGTAAATAAGTGTTAGTAACATCACAGCACGCTTTTTAAAATCACAAATATTGACGTTTATACAATATAGGTTCTGAATTAATTTAGTAGCTTTGCAAAGACATTTCAAACTGTTTTCAACGGGAGATTAAGTATTTTTACTTTCTCATTTAAGGACATTCATGTTAGGGTAAAACTGGCAACTGAATTTTTTAGTATGATATATGTTAACAACTGCAAACTGATAGTTTCTTTTTACGTACCCGGTCCTACTGAATTTTACTCTTTTTTTTAGCTTGATCGGTGATGAGTGTTTCTATGCAGAAGATCGATTTTTTAACCTTTTGTTAAGAGGTTTCAAAAAACCGTTTTTAGATATACAAAACAAAACTTCTCGTAAAAGATTTTTAATAGAAAGATGGAATTTGGATAACGGACCATTTCTATTGGGTTTATAGTAGAAATAGTTAAGAATGAGAAAGAAAATTATGATTCTCATGTCGGCTTTCATAAATTGGCTACAGAGTGAATTTACAAAGGAACCCGAATTAATATTTAAAAATGGATAGAATCAGTAACATTTGAAAATTGACGATGCAGCTGCTGTAAAGCCGGTTATGTAAATTATACAACCCTAAATAACTGCTGAAGTTACTACGAACTGAAACAGCTGTTGTCATACATCTATGTCTTGACTAAAGCATATAGTTTCACTATAAGCGAAAACATGTATTTTTTACTTTCTACCATAAACATGACTAGAAACATCATCTGAATTAGGCTTAAATTGGTCAATTCAAAGAGAACTCGACGAGATTGAAAGTTCTACGTTCGTTGGGGGTAGAAGCATAATATTTTAATTTTTAAATTATTCCGTCTACCGTTGGTTTCTTGGATTGAATATTTTCATTCCTTACTAGATCAATACTGGATATTACATATTTTCTCAGGAAATATGAAATATTCCATATTCCCTATTTTCCTAATGAAATATTCGGTATTCCTTAGCATTTCAGCTTGAGACGATTATTCTACCCCCCATTCCCAACTTAGCTAACTGCTAAGGCCTAAGTTAGTGGGGACTTAATGGATAACTAATTACTGAGAATTGCGGCCTAAAATTTTGAATGATACAATTACTGAGATTTGAGGAGATTCTTAACTGAATGCTCTAAGTGGTTAATGTTATTTCAAAATAGATTACTGCTCCAAAAAGGGAACTAATAACTGAGAAATGACCAAAAAAATAAATGATTACTGAGAAATTTTACTTTTTAAAGTAATTAACGAGTCCTTTTAAAACTGCTTTTTACTTCCACTTTCCTGAATATTTAAAGCAACTCTACAAAGCTGCGATTTTTTATCCATTTCGTTTTGTAACCTGCATATAATTCTAAAACGCTTAGCTTCAAAAATTTTTCAAACTTATCACACTCTACTCTACCGACAAATGAAGTTTAAAAGCCACTTAGTTCTACTCCCAAGAAAAAAACACATTTTTGTTTTATGTTGTTAAAGATTTTGTTATAAGAATTAATGTATTTTATTTAGAAAGGGAATTTCAATCGAAAAATTCATTCTGTGAAATGCTTCGAGTTAGCTGCATATGTAACAGTGCATATTTTAAAACAAATCATTATAGGCTTTGTTTTTTTCAGGTTGCCAAATTAAAATTTTGTAATAAAATTTTAATGAATTTTCGATATTGATTTACTTTTACCCCTCTATAATGCTTATTCAGCTTTGACAAAAGTTTTAAGGCTCATTTAACTTTGGATGCAGGTGAATCACAAGGGCCGTGTTAATGTTTTCCTCCAATTTGCAAATGTACTTCAAGGTGACGAAAGACACCTCCAAGAAAATCTGCTTTAGTTCTATGGTAGTTTTTTTCTTACTTAAAAACCTTTTAGGTTATAATGAACGCTAAAAATTGCTTAAATTTACGTGTATTACAATTGATCTAATGATATAAATAGAAGCAGTTCTTAGATTATTTTCATTGTTCCCAGACTGAATACGTAAATCAGATATAAATCGATGTCCTTACCAATAATTCTGCTACATTTGTTGAATACGCTATTTGATATCCTTGCTTTACTGAGTGCTGACGTTTTTCTGTTTTCTTACTATGATCTGTCTACGATCAGTATACTTTCAAAAGTTTAGTTTTATAGCACTACTTTAATTTATGTTCTTTATTGAAAACATTCTGTAAACTAATATATTCTTAAGTTTTTTCTATTGACATGCAAACTTTTCTTAAAAACAACTTTTTTACAATGCATTATGTTTTATTAATTATTGTCTAGGTTGCCTTGCTATCAAGCCAAACTCCTGCATTTTTCAATAATGTTACGTGGCAATTGGCGTTTAATGTGTGCATGGATGAATTAAAGTTTCCAACATCTTTCTAAAGCATTGTGAGTATTTTAATACATTTTGATGTATAATTTAGTTTTTAATATTCTATAAAGAAGCTCAAAACCTGAAATGTTTTTAAATCAATCATAAAAAGAGTAAATTTATTATTGGAGTTTTAATAGCATTGTGTTAAATAATCATAGAACTTAATTATGCATTCTATTGGTCGAATTAGATTTTCCTCTGCATGAATTAACCCGCTCCATTTTTCACCCTGCCATGACTCTACCACACGTTTTTGTATTGCTTTCAAGTTGAACTTCATTTATCAAACTGTCTATTTATATTTACGAACATGATGTTTTTGCGTTAAATAAACTAGAAAGCACATTAATAATGGAAGAACTATCACTTTCTTTTCAGGTGTGCTGTTATTATTCGGAGCAAATGGGGATCCAAAAGAACTTCGTAATTTCGTCTCATTTCTAGCGGTATTGATAACACATCTGCAATGTCTTTTTACCATTGCTTGTTCTTCGCACTGTTTCCCCTCTATGACTTTCAAGTGGCGTCACAGGTTAGTATCATGTAAGAGAACTGTTTTGAATTGTACATAAGGCTTCCATAGTTCCAAGTGTCCACCAAAAATTTACTTAAAACTCTCCTAATTTGATAGATACTCCATTTGCTAAAATATTACAACCATTTGAACAAAACCCTACTGCAGTTGCACAGTTGAGCCAGCTGTCCCATTTTTATTCTTTCTCTAGATGCAACTTGTTTCAAACTGCGTGTTATTGATTATTCAGATTTTGAAATAGGTCTGATACGATAATAAAGATAGAAATCTCCTAAATTTTCCGTATGAATTGACCATTAAACGATTTCTAAACAGTCTGGATACATTTTTCGTTTGTTTTCGATGATAATTCATTTGATAAAAAATTTTAATTCTGAAAATCACTTGCGCCAAATCTTTGGCTTCTTTTTGGGTAACAACATTAAGGTTAATTTTGCCGTTTATTTTACACATATATGAAATTAATATTAAATATGAACTCTTCTTACCAGTTTTGCAATAAAGTTGTGCTGTTGTTTTATTTTTTTAAAATGTAATAGTATTTTAAATGACCTCCAACCGCAATACACTAACTGCCATTCTCCCATCCAATTTAATTACACATGAATATTGAACAAACTTAATGGTTCTGACTTCAATACAAAAAACTCTTTGAAAATGTTAATAATAAATGAAACTTCTTCAGAATTCAAAGCTAGCTGAACATTCTAATTAAAAATTATCTTTATTTAAAGTTCTACAGTTGATTATAGCAATAAAGTCGTTCTACTTTCAAGGCCGTCTTTTTCATGTTTTTTTAAATAACCAATTTTTAATATTTTCATTTGTAGAACACAAACTAAAACGAACCTTTTAGGTTGAAAAGAGGTCTGATGGAAATATGACACTTTCTGACCAAACTTTAGAATGGTGCCTTATTAACATAATAAGCTTTGTTCGGTCCTCGTTTGAAGTCAATAATGTCATAAAGATTTTAAAAACTACAGGCTATGAACAATAAACTAGTTAATCAGATTTTGTTTCTTTCTTATGTTAATAAACAGGTGGAGTAGCGTTTTTTTTCAGCAGAAAAAGAAATTTAAGTTCCCAGTGAAATTTTACAAACTAGTTTAGTTTAAATTACATAACATATAAAATAAATTGTGTTCAACTCCGTAGATAGTTTTATTGTTTCAAACTTCATCTACAAAAAAAGTTGGGATAAAGAATATCTAATCATAAATATCATGATAAGGCTCCGAAACGTTCTGGCGGTAGCGTCCGCTTGTTAAGAAAATAAGTTATTTTTTCATTTTTATGTTTGTGGTAACAGATCGAAGCTCCTGCTGGTCATTTTTTTTTTTCGTTTTTTTTCTTGTCCATCGATAAAATTTCTTCTGTTTCCTTTTCTATTCATTTCTATCCGTATCATAGCTGGTATATTATACGGATCAGTTTAAAGCACCTGAATGGGATATCGAGCTAGCTATCGCTTTTTTCTAAAGAGATAGTCTGACTCTTCCTTTTTGAAAGTTGGTAATCTCGAGAAAAAATTAATTATGCATTCAGAAGAGCTGTTTTATTTTAAAAGGTCTTAAAAACATTATGTTGCATAATTCGTATAACTTGACGCACTAGAGACAACTGACGCTTTTTCTATACACAGTATTTTTGTGATTTGCGTATACTGAAGTAAAATTCTTATTCGTCGTACGAAGTAATAATGGTATTCGTTGTAACAGACAAAACAGATCACCACTGGAGTTTTAGTCCAAGTTTTTTTTCTTATTTTGTGTAGACAGAATTAAAGAAGTTTTTGATTACTTAAAACAAGGTTGGGGAAAGCTTTATCTTTTCCTTGATTGGTTTAAATATTTGTTTCCTTTACACGAAGTAATAATAAAAGCCAAAACATTTAACTGAAAGTAAAATTATCTGTTTCGACAAACTAAGAAATGAATTCTGATAATAATTCTAATTTTTATTGACAGGTTCTGTCAAATCCAGCGGCAGGTGAGAACAAGTAATGTTTTCAATTATAAAAATGTTGGCTTACAGGAACAATTTGTTTTTCTATTTAGCGCTTCTTCAGTGTTAATAGAGTAGTTATACAATTGGGGTACCAGACCATTTTGCAAAATGGTCTTATGCCACTCAAGTGTATAACAACTGTCATCAGCTGGCGCCATTAGGAATATCAAATTGGAATATCATATCAAACTGGAAGATCAAAGTGAATACTAATGCTGAACACCAATGTTGGATGCCTTTGCTGGACACCAACACCAATGCTGGACACCAACGCTTGGCACTAAGGTTGGATGCCTTACCAGGCACCAACTCTGGATATCAATGCTAAGCACCAGTGCTAGATATCAATGCTGGATACCAATGCTAGGTATCAAAATGGGAATAATCCATTGATGTTGAAGAGGGGCTATTCATAGGTCTATAATGGAACCATTGGATACCATTGCCGGGGTACCCCTGGAGATCATGTTTTCATTTTATAATGCCCGTATGCATAGCTAGTAATGCCATCATCATGAATATATCGCCTATCATTGAAGCACCTTAGTGATACTTTATTTAACCTGATGGTTCTTATTTCTGATTCAGTGTTTTCATCTTATGATTTATTTGTTTACCATTAAACAATACGACTACGTAATTTTCATACTTGAGATCTTTCTTGATAACATTCTTCTTGACATCCTTAGCCGCATTGTATGCGGCTATAGCATTATTGAAAGCAGCTCGAAGATTTGCATCACCAGGTACAACTGCTTGGTCAACTCTCAAATTAGTCTCCCTAGCTCCAGTATCTCTAAACCATAGAAAATTACTACCAGTTGACAAAGAATAATTGTCTGACAACATCACTGTATTCAATATGGTGCTCGCATAAGGTAAAAACTTGTTTATATCTTTGATAGTGTTATTGTTGAGTCAATATTGGGCGCTTTGGAGCAGTGACCATCCGCTATTAACAAGACTGATATTATCATTAACACCGTAATCAGCATTGACAGCTGTTTGAAGCTTGCCTTTTACTTCGAGAAAGGCTTTATGTAGTAGAAGATAGACGACTTCATCCTTCGTTTCGATGATCTGCTTGCCTTGTTTATTAATGTTGTTAGAGTCACAAGGGAGGTATTCAATATACTCAAATTGAGATATTTTGTTGTCTACCACATTAGTTTCGCCTGGATCAAAATATGGACTGAGTACTTAGACGGAGTACTTCTGTCATTATATTTATTAGCTAGATAAAAATTCATAACCTCTTGAGGCCAACGATATTACTTAAGATAGCTCTAGATCTATCTGTTAGAACCTTTTCCACTTTTGGGTTCGTTGAGATATCCCTCATTCCTTGGTGAACTCGCTTTAATATCTGTTTTGCCATGGCATCTTTGACCTGTTTTGCTACATATATATGGTAGTGCTTGCCGTACAACTGGTTTTAGTATCGGTTTGGTGGCTCGATATGGGAGAGTTATTATCTTACTGGCTGTTGATAATACACCTTTCGCTCTATCATAAGCATTACCGAGAAGATTTCCTCCAATAACTTTGCGTTTTTGATATCGTTCTCTAGTTAATAGCATTATATCAGTTACTTAGGTAATTTCACTTACATGGAGAAAATAGGTTACTCGTTCACCGTTCATACCCACAAGCTTGCCTGATTGAGTGGTGATATAGAAACGAATGCAATTGTGACCCTCCACAGGATTTCCAATAAAAAGGTGAACACACGGACACGCGTGTCATGACACGGCACGGTAAGCGTGTCAGAAAAACACGAATATGCGCATACTAAACAGTTAAAATAAAGAATGTCACAGAAACTTTTGTTTTCCCTACTGGGCTTTTGTTTTTGTATGACACGCACCCGTGTCATTTGGCACTGGTGTTATTTGGTACCGGTGTCGTATTTCACCCGTGTCAATTGGCACTCCAAACTCTTCAAACTTTGAAACTTTGTTTTTGACAACGAGAGTTTAAAGTTATGGAAGGAAAACATAATGGTAACAAGTTCGTTTTCGTACCTTATGAACTCGTAATGGTAACAAGTTCGTTTTCGTACCTTATGAGCTCGTAATGGTTCAGTTACATAACGAGGAATTGTCTTTGCTTGTATAATAAAAGTTGGAACGACTTGACGAACTAAATAAATTTTATTATTATTTTCAAAACAAATTAGCGGTTTAGTTATAACAAAATGATTGGTAACAGGCTTATAAAGTTCGTTTTACGTACCTCGCGAAATCGTAATGGTTTGGCGGATTTCAGTTACATAACGAAGAGTTGCCTTGGCTCGTGTAATAAAAGTTGCAACGAGTTGAACTAAACAAATTTTATGTTCAAAACAAATTAGCCGTTTAGTTATAAACCGAATGCACTGAGGGCACGCGTCATTTTCAGTAAGACGGAAACGAGGCTTGAGGTGCCAGAGTGCTGACCTTGACCTTTGAAACCTTTGTGATTGTAGCCGTTCGCGTTGTTTGCTAAGGGGGCGTCGACAAATCAAAACAATTTTAAATAACGTCCAATGGACGTTTTCCTGAAACCCCCTCCCCCCTATCCTCATAATGTCCATTCCATACTTTTCTTTATATTGCTAAAAGTCAAGCTACTGTATTAACCAGTATCGCACAGTCGCAAAATCACCTTGAAAATATATACAAGATGTCTATGAAGCACGGCCAGTAGATGGCAAGGATGTTAATTTCGAACCAAGATAGAAACTATCCTTGCCTTAAATAGGAAAAAAGAACTTGTATCTGTGAACAAGAAGCACCTTGGATATTACCAGTGATTTGTATATAGAAGTTCTTCCCGGCAGAGGACTCCCTTTAATGGATTAATATGAACATATATATGTGCAACTATGATTGACTCTTAAAATATATCAGTTTTCCGTTGATGTCACAATCGAGTGTTTCATAAATGCTTTATACTTTTGAAATTAGGCATAAGTTTGTTTAATGCTAAAAAATATTGCCATAACGTCCATGGCAAAACCCCCTTCCCCCATAACGTCCATTGGACGTTATTTAATTTTTTTTTAATTTGTCGACGCCCCCTAACTTATTTTCATTTTGTTTCCCTTCATATTTGTACGTGTATAGCGCCTGAATCTTCGAGGAGCCCGCGTAATCGTTAGCTTAAACGATATTACGTTGTGAAAATCATACTCAATACATTTGTTTTGTTTTCATTCCGGCACACGCGAAGATCGATGAAAGAATAATTTAATATGTTTTGTAAGTAAATTTATGGAGTCTTTTCTTAAGATTTGTTAGTCCATTAATTAGCTAACGTAGGCTCTTTAATGACAGCAATGTGAGCAATTTTCACATCGGCTGTACTGATTTCTGTATTTTTAAAAAAATCTTTAAAGTTTTTGAGCTGGCTTACCCTGTTCTCTTGCTTGTCCGTTTTGTTCAATGTATGTACATGTCAAAATCAGTAAACTGATTAAATAATCACATTTCCCAAAAGATCTGCACGCTTGCCAACTGTAAACTCCTAAATCCATCCAAAAGAGTGAAAAATTTTGTTCTGCTTGGTAATAGTGTCACAATCAGTGTTCTAGAATTTTTCATCACATGCGATCACGCTGAACATGTACACAAACAGTATGGCTGATTTGCTTTCGAAATGATTTCATTCAGTTAAAATCGCGCCAACCACAAACACTGACGTGCAAAAAGTAAAATTCCCTTGTTCATTTGTCGTGTAATGTAAAATTACATTTTGATGGGAATAGCAAGTGTTCAGTACATGATGTAATCGCTAAAAAAAGCCTTAAAAGTTGCCATTTTGCTAGGCGAACGTGGCGGTGAGCTTTTTACTCACCAAAAAGCTCTTCGTGTGCGCCCAGCGTAAACTTAACAAATATATTTTTATGGCATTATGCACAACCATAAAATCAACCTTTTCTCCCTTTAATTTGTACTGTTAAATGTACACAGAATAGGCGTTTGAACAAGTTTTGTAACGGAGACGTTTATGTACACTCATCAAACTATTGAGCTATCAACTTAATCAAGTGTTTGGCGAGTTTATTAAATCAAAACTCGATTACGTTGTACGTTAAACTTTAATATATATATTTAAAAGAGTTAAATTTGCAAAATATGTCCAATGCTTAAAAGTGATTTAGCTATTTTAACTTCCTTATTAAAAATATCATTTTTTTGCAATAAGTTTTAGAATACGTTTACAAAAACGACTTTTGTATGACGATTTAAGAATTGAATATATTAAACGGAAAACAAAGGCCATAATGTCATTACGTGCATGACGGCTTGACTAACAAGGCCGTTGTGACACTTGTCCCAAAGTTGATCGCACATGACACATTTTTACAACTGAGTTTCGCCTAATCACAAAGTTTCCTCAAAATTTGAATTCTATTAAAATATTGGCAGAAAGTCTGAAAATTTGTTGAAAAGCTACAAAATCTTATGTCTGTCGAATAGCGAAAGAAGGGGTTTCCCCAGTCCATTCAGTTTCATTAAATGATGAAATACTATTAAGTTTGTCTGGTCAAGAGACGTGACTATGAGCGTATAAAAATATTATCAAAACCTTTTTTTAAAAGATTTCAGCATGTTTGTTTTTGTATTACTATTAACAACAGTTGCTATAACAATATTTTGCCGCATAATTTTTCATTCCAATAAATCGAGATCCGATGTCTCCTCTTAGACTTGGAGACTTCAAAAAGGTTTAAATATTTTCGCTTAAAAAAGTCCTTACTCAGCAACTGTTCATTTTCAGACTGAAGTTAACAGCAGGGAAAATTCCCTTTCTGTATAAGAACTTTTTATCGCGTCATTGCACTGCAGAAAATCTAGAAAATGTTTCTTGTGTGATGTTTGTAAGTGCAACATCGTCAGTGGAAAATTTTATGTTAACACTTTTCAGTTTTGCCTCACTGCTCACTACACTAGCATACAGACTTCACTTTCTCATAGGAAAATAAAAATTATGAATACTGTATATTTTTCTCATAAGATTACTAAATCAGACCTTCTGGATCAATCAAAGTGTTTTATAAAAAAACGTCATCTGAAAGTATGAGACCGATGGCATCGCCGGGCGATGGAGATAGATTTTGAAATACTCGGTTACTCAATGCTTAATATAGTTAGCTGAACAGAGATTAACTAAAATGCTGCTGAAATTCAATAGCAAAACAGTTGCTGTTCATCAGCAGGATGCCTAAATTGTGTGCAATTCTGCGATTGGAATGGTTTCGGCTCCATTTTATGGTTCATAAACGGTTTTGATTTACTGAGTCTTAACATTTAAAAGCTTTCTCAAAACTTTGTCAGAAACTAAAACCAACTTAGTATATAGATTGCTTTAACTCTAGGTCACTACTCACCCTTGTCACTGGCTTGTTCTGCTTGGCTCATGTTCACTACAATTACACTGAGCGTTACACACACTTTGCACCATTGCGAAAAACAAAAGCCTAAAATACGCATTTTAAATTTTGTCCTGTTCTACAATCTTTGTGTGTTTTGTAAGATGTGCACATCAAGATGCAGCCTTCGTAATTAATGAAGTTAGACCCATATAAAAACTCAATTAACTACTACATGACGAAAAGGGTAAATCCCTTTTTAAATACAAAATCCAAAATCGTACCATTCATGCATGAAAAACTCATATTTTTACTCGGGCCGGTAGGCCAGGAGTCAAGGAATGGGTT
>JANCMA020346378.1:0-11661 GCA_024336925.2 Zoanthus solanderi | reverse complement strand
TCGTGTTTCATAGCGCTATGAAAACACACTTGTAGACCAATCAAAACGCACGTACTATCCAAATTATTTTATAAATATCTATCTATTATGAGGTTACCCTTTATCGTTCAAGCCTATACTATCCTTATACAAAAGAAAATATTTTGTGCAAAAAACTTCTTATAGTATCTTATGCGGTTGTTTCCAAGTAATCATAAAGTCTATATCACCATACGCCACATAATGAATCATTAGGATTCTTTTTCACTGTCAGTTGCTCTAGCTGCGTAAATGATGGCGAAGACCGGCTTTATAATGTGGTCAGTGTCTAGTCTGATTGGTGCTGTATGAACTCGATTATAAAAACAGCAATAAATACAACCAAGAAAATTTTTACGTTTACAACTCAACTGGGTAAAAAGCTAATTACAATAATCTTAAGACAAATCTTAGCAATTAGAAGTAACTATATATAATGGTTCTATATAGATCTGAAACTGAATTCTAACTGCATTATGGTCCGAGTACTGTTTGGTACTACAACTTTTTAATATTTGTTTGGTAAACTAGATTCGAGATTTCATTATTTTCGTGACTTTGTTTTTTTTCCAAACTAACTCAATAAATTGTCACCAATTCTGCATGGGAGTTAACATGCGACAGATTAGCGTCCCGTCTAGCCCAGGGAGAGTTGATGACACTCATTTGCTTAAAACTGTACAGAAACTGGAGATAAGCTATATACAGCTCCAATGAGCCCCACCCTGTTCGTTATAAATTTAGAATTTAGAAGTTCAAAATTTTGGAGAGATTTAGTTACAAATACAGCAGATGGAGAAAAGATAAATAGAGAAAACACTTAAAACGTACAGTAATTAAAACAAATTGAAATTGTAACAAGTCATGAAAAAATATTTCTAACAGAATAAAAGGACAAACAAAATTTTTAAAATATTTTTGAACAACATGCATATACAATACTACAATACTAAGACCTCAATAACAACAACTTTTTGAAAACCCTTTTCATTTTGATTAAATTCATTTTGATTAAATTCATTTTTTTAAAATTTGTTTTAAAGCTTTATTTCAATCATAACAATATGCAATTTAATTTGTTGTTTAAAAACTTCTCAAAAGTCTCATTAGTCATCAAATTGTTCAAAGGTCTTATCCTGAAACTAAGCTATGAAGCTATTTAAAATTTGCTAATATACGTTGGTTTGTTTTTTTCTTTGTTGGAAAATTTTGTGTTAAGTAGTTTTTATGTCTGTTTTTTTGTTTATTTTTTGATGGAAACTTTTAGATAATCAACTAGTTATTCCGCATTTCGTGTTTCCCGTTGTATTCTACGGTTTCCAGGTTCCCGAACCACACACCAAATATATCGAGCAAGCAGGTTTCTGTGACTCAATCATTCAGAGATTTTAAATTAGATCTCTAGACTTTAAGCAGTGTCCTCTTTTCAGGCAGGTTTAATGTTGATTCTCCATTCCACACTCAGAAGTTTGGGTAATTTTTGTGAGTTTCAAAAACCAAAGTTTCGATTTCGGTTACCTTTGGGTTTCTTGATAGTTATCGGATATATTTCGCATTCCTGAGAGTGGATTCCAAGAACCTGTACTCTAATCATTCAGATTATGAGCACAAAAAGTCTAAGCTAACTCCAATTCTTGATAATAAAATTGGCAAATGTTTTTAGTGTTTATTCGTTTAAAATACTTACTAATAAATAACATAGATTTTGTCTCTTCTAGTACAAAGGACTGTTTTATATTTAGCCCTAATATGTCACACTGAACAGGAAAACCATTTTGCTGAGGGGTGTTTGTGATTATCAAAAAACTGTTTTGCATAACGTTCCTTCACCACCCATTCAAAGTCAATGAGACATTGTCACGGTTTCCCGACGCCACTTTTGTGGGTATGAAAAATGGCTAATTAACAGCATGTGCATGGAAGTCTAGTGTCAAATAGCGTTAACAAAATTCTAGTTTGAAAAGTATTGAAATAGAAACTTCAGACTTATAAAAAAGGAATTTAACGCAAACATTTGAAGCCAGTAGCCGCACTATAAAACCTCCTCGGTAGTGTTTTGAATTTTCCCTACTTTTATCTGTAATTTACTGAAACAAAGTCAAAACTACAAAGAAATGTATGAAAAATTTAAAAGACGACTGGAACTGTTTTAGTGCTGCTACAGATCGTAAATTTTAAATGATGAGAACTAACTCTTCCACTAGAGTCACCCTACCTTGATCGTTTACATGGCTTAAAAAAAAACAAAAAGCTGGCCCTCCCAGGAGGGTCATCCTACGTAGCTGTTAGGGGTACCCTACCCTAAGTGTGATCCTAACCGACATGTTAACACAACTACGAAAAACAATAAAGGAGGGTACCCTAGTATTACGGTGATCCTCCTAGTTGGGTTATCCAATCTCCATGTCAACAGGCCCTAGGTATTTGCAGCTAACATGGGCACGTTGGTAGAGCGCACGCACTACCCCACTACCCCTGAGGATGATGGATCAGGTATTCTAATATGGCACGGCAAGAAAAACCGACTCTGGTTCCCATATGAGATGATAAGAACATCGTAAAAGCGTAGTGGGTTGTGGCTATTTTCCTGTCGTGGTTCGCAGAGTCGTAAAAACTAGTAAAATTCAATTATTCCAATTAACGCAAACGATTTGCATTGGTTTACAAACACTGCTCTAGAAACTAACAAGAGAAACTCGAAACTAACTCTGTCTAGAAGAAAAAAAGAAAATTAAAATATATATTTCCTTACCGACAGTATTTTTTCAATACGTAAATTGGAATAGCGTTGTATCCACTGCAAATAAACATTTAGAAAACACGTTCACTCTAAAGGACTTGTAAGGACTTAACGAACATTGATACTATGAAAACAATTTATTATTAAAGGTCTTGTGAGACCTTTATTAGAATATTCATGTGAAACTTGGAACCCTTATACTAAACGTAATATTGATAAATTAGAAGCTGTTCAGTGTCGAGCAACCAGATGGATTACTAAGTCTGATGATAATTATGATACTAGACTATCCAAGTTAAAATTGTTGTCAAAGTTCATTGGAGATGTTACATTTTTGTTCCATGTAATTAATGGACATTATGATATAGATATTTCAAACAAGCTCTTATTTTGTAAGGACAGAAACACAGGCTATGGCTTGAGGAAAAATGACACACAGGACCTTGCCCCAAATTTTAGTAAAATTAATAAGTCCAACAAAACTGAGATTATGACTTTTAACAACTAAAATGTTTAGGAACACAACAAGGCATTGAAACTGATAGATAATACTGCAATTACTGTACCAGAATAGTCAGTAATGAAAGATTCTCCTAAGAGTCGAAAATCAGATCCACAGATAGACCGGCACGACAAAAAGATTAAAGAAAGCCGAAAGTTATTCCACGCACAATCACAAAAACATCGCAATTAGTTTAAAGAAGATTAAACGTATGTTGACCACCCCTATGGTTATGTCAGCTGAAACGTGACTCTTAAATCATCCGAGGATCGTCTTTCTCACGTCTTATTCTGTTTTAGAATATTACCAGTTATTTTTACTGTCAAATTAGGTACTTAAAACATATTCTCAAGTTTAGATTGCTCAAGATAAAAACCAGGACCCAAGAAGAAAATTCCTTCTTATAGAAATAATGGCATAGTGAAAAGCGCTGATTACTTGATCATCTTGACAATATTGAATAAAACAGTAGTTAAGCTACACTAGCTAAACTTACTAATAACACAACTCTTGTAGCTCAAGGAACATCTATCAGGTGATGACTTTTAATTCAAAAATCTTTGTTTCCATTTAGTTTTAAAATAACATACTATAACAAGATAACACCCAGATTTTCAAAAAGTGCACTAATAGCCAAAATTTTAAAAATAGAGAAGGACAATAGAAAAGGAAGTGTGGATTACGTGTTGGCAATTGTTATGAGTTGGACACTTAAAAACAGGAAACAAAACAAGACGGCCTTTCTAGCCGACAAATTCAATGCAAACAGTACTTTAATCCGGCTAAGTAGTTTTTCGAACAAGAAAAATGATGACATCTTACGTAACGTTGGAATTTAAAATTCTTATTTGACAATAACAAAAGCCATAAATAGCGACTACTTCGATATTCTTTTACTTTCATTTAAATTAGTGTTATTCTATTCGCCTCGTTTGCAGTTGTATCTGTGCTCAACGACTGAGGTTGTTGTTTAAGATAACGACGTTTGTTCGATACTGATTGACGAGTAATGACAGCGGAGTCAAACAAGATGCATAACTACATGAACACGGGCTTCTTACGAATGTCTCTTGTTTGTCGAAGAAAAAAAATCCAAGCAGTCACCAAGATTTTGCTGACATTGGATCAACAAATGATCTACTTTGCATTAAAAACCCAAAAATTAAAAAAAAAAAACAAGACGCTTTGCAAAGCGTATACAGGGTTGCCTTTCGCTTCTGACATAATATTTGCCAAGAGAGAAATTTCAGTCCTCTAACTTCAACCCTACTATACTATAACCACTGGCTTAACTTGTTCTAAAAACCCCCAAAAAGAAATAATTGAGCCAGCTCACAAAGCTTTTTGATTTTGAATGTTAAAAAGAATTATTATAATGAACATCTTTATCATAAATTTCTAATATCACTGATACTAGCGATAGTAACATTTGTATAGTTTCAATACATTTATTTCATTTGTTTTGACTAATGCTGTTATCGTACATACAACCAAAGTTGTTAAAGTGGACTGGCTTAGCAAACTACAAAGAAGATTACAATATTCTTTGTTTCGTGTTGTGTGCACGGTCACGGTCAGGATCTTTTGTTCTTGGTGTTATCATTTCATTAGTCTATTAGCCTTTTGTTATTTGGGCACGGTCAACGTCATATTTCAATAGGAAAAAGGAGAACAAAAACATAACAAAGAAAGTCATCAAGTTTCCTAATCAGTCGACTCTACTACTTTGATACAACACATAGTCACATAGTTTTGTAAATTTTAAAATATGGTTTTTTATAGTCCATTGACTGACTTATTTTTCTCCTATAATGGACCATTTTCAATGTCCAATCTTCAATTAACAGCACAAATAACATTACAATATTCATGGTCCTTTGCATATACTTTCTATTACTGGGATTTGAAGAGTTGTGTAACTTCAAAATTGAACACAAATGATAACTTTATGATTCCTTGATCCCTTGATTTTGCATTCTGCATTTTCAACCAAAACACAGAAACAGTTTTATGGAAGTTGATGAAATTCAGTGGGTGTTACTAGTTGTGTTCTTTTATAAAGCACAGCCCTCAAAGTTAAGATAAATTTTGACAACAATTTTACAACATCACAAATGCACAATGCACATATTGTTTTTTAACGGTTTAATGAACAGTCATCTTTTTAGTACATTTGAATGGTCTTCCTTGTGCCATCTTGCAGTTGAATGTGAATTGGCATACAATTTGTTTTTCATACCTGCAAGAAAAACCTCTAAGAGTTAATAACTAACCGAATATAATTCTTGTGTTCTACCATTGATTTTTCACGCCAGCCCAATAAGTATTACTTGACCTAAATAACTTGTAAACCTTAACTAATAATAGTCTAATGTTCCTGTGTTGTGAGAGTGAGGCGTAATTCTATACCAGTACTTAATTTGAAGAGTTGGTTGGTGCCATGCACTCTTGTAACAAATGCAGTTAACTTTTCCTCAAAAACCATTAAAGGAACAGTAAAATGGTTTTATTACAAAACATTATATGCCTAGTGGTACAAATATTAATAACTTAAGTATTTCTATCAAGGAATTAATAAAACTACATGATAAATTTTATGTAATATACACTTGTTATGTAATAATGCTACTGATAAACACCATGGCATACAAGTTAAGAACACGCAAGAGCAATAAATACAGATGGCAAAATTACGTATAATTATGTTTAATACTTTATTTATTTATCATTTTGAAACTTGTAGAAGCTACCAACTGATTTTACTTTTTTCATTTTTATCGAGGCCTGATCAACCGATCATGGTCACAATAGTAATTAAACACCGAGTTCTGTATTTTGTACAATGTATATAAATCTGTTTTGAGAAAAACCTAATCTGCCATACTTGCAGCAGAAATAAATGTTAGACTTTGTACAATTTTTGAATAACTAAGAAAACTGAGTAAAGATTTAATTGGTCTTACGTTATTATCGTGCAAATAATGAACTAGTTTATGTTGAGGTCTCGAATGATGTCAACATTTACCATGTGTTAAGGATATAAGCAACATCTGTGTCATAATTCCGACGAAAAAATTGTTTTTGTGCTAAAATGAAATACTCTTGTGTTTAATGTCTATCCTATGTTTTCTAAGCGAGCGAATGTTTAATAAACAGCTAGTAACTGCTCTGTCTTGAACTTTTGTTTGATTTGCTTGTTCAATTACCAACAAAATTTTCCTCAGTCTTTCTATAATTTATGGTTTTGCTTTCAAATTATCCTAAGATGTGATTGCTATTTAAAGAAGTAACTCTGCTTTTCTCTCATGTATTTTCGTACAACGTTTCTCTAATATTTTCCTGCTTTTTCCCCAAGAGCACATGCTAGCCGCTTCACAGGAATTATGCTGGCTTCACAATTAACACGGTTATGGCGGCTCCGTCCTGCACGCTCAAAATTTAATTAAAAGAGGAAAATTGTACATATCGAGATCTAGGGAAATTTGTCAATTCTTCATTTTCAAAATGAAAATGTAGCAAAGAAGATAACTGACCCGCTTTTCGAAGGTATTAATGGAGTCAATGAAAGTATTCACCTTTATAATTCATCAATTATTTTGTTTGTAAGGCAAAATATAATAGTTACAGTATATTGCACGATAGTTGATACAGTATACGTAGGTAGACTAACTTATAAGCAGCTATCGAGAAGCAATATTATCTAAATAACATCAAGTTAAAAAAATGATTATATGCACCTTCTTGTCTGGAAATTCATCTGCAGTGATGTTGTTTTTTTAGTATAAAGCTCATAATGGCGTTTCTTGTCTGCGCATCATCATAATCAACTTCGCTCAAGTTGTTGGACTTCTGCACATCTGGTGTTCACATTGCTTAGCTGTGATTTCATATGTTAGTTTTATTTGTAAGTTCGTTTGTGTATCTCATATAGTTCATTGGCATTGCTTTCACAAGCTCGTCAGGAACGACCCATTCCGAAATTACTCAAAAACATTTTACAATTTATTTATAGGTAAATCGCTTGCCAGACAAGGAAATTCCACGCTAAACCGAATCGTATAGCAGTTTGTTTCTTCAAATAAAATTAAATTTGTGGTCAGTTGCTAGCACTTGTTAGGGAAACCATGGCATAGACTATAGTCGGTTGTTTATCTCACCAGCACCAGAGTCATATCAAAACAATTGATTTGGTGAGAATAATTTCAAACTTTATTCAGACCGACTCTCACGACACAAGAAAACTGTTTTCTGAGAAAGATCTCAAGTTAAAAGCGGAATCTTTGTTTGACATTCAATGACAATAACTCAGCTGTTTGATAAGGATTGAAAAGTGAAGAAATACAAAGACATACTGTAAATTATACGTTCTCTGATTAAAGGATTAAATTTTAATATGAGCTTTTGGAAGCCAGACTACAGCCTTCGACGGACTACCTCATAATATTAATAATTATAACACGGAATAATAGCTTTATTAATTCTGGATCTATAAAAATGACAATAATTGAAAATTGTGTTAAAAATTCAGTGTTATATGAAAATAATAAGAGTATTAAAATGATAAAAAGCACATGGAAATATAACAATAACAGTAACAGAACTCAATAATAACAGTAAGAGTAACAATAACAATAATAATAATACTTCTTGGTAGAAATCTAGTCACTATCTATAGCAAATACTTCAATCTAATTGGCTAACGTACTCGTTATCTATCAGCAGGTGATAGATAGTGTCTGCGGGATGTAAACATGTAATTCAGTATGGTGTCGCTTTCCCGCTGTTCAGAAGAGGAACTACACGCTCATATATTCAGCAGACCAGGAAATTTACTATTACTAAAATAGAAATAAAATATGGTATATAGTGTATGGTAATAGTAAGAAAATATGGTATTAATAATTTCAAAGGTGAGAGAAAAATGAATTTGAAGTATTATTTTGACAGTTTCACTTTTACTCGACAACAGTCATAAACTGTAAAAATATAAAGAAACGAGGCTTGGCAGTTTCAAAAACAAATATTTTTGTAAAATAGTATCGTCATTCTTTTGTTTCTTCTTCAGAGATTTCTACAAAAACAATTAGAATACTTGCTCTCAATTTCTATTGCCAATTGATAGAATGACTCGGGCTAAGTCATTCTATCAGGCGATAGAAATTGCGATCTCGTATTCTAATTGTTAAATAGTTTTATTTTCATATCGCTTGCTTTCTACCATGTAACATGTGCAGTGAGTAGTTTGTTCACTTCAATACGTTTATAAGCACTCTGATAAAGGATCAGTTTCCTTTCCGGCAAAGATTACAAACCTTATTTTTTCTGGTTTCAAAACTAGATGCTCCAGAACGGAGTATATAAAAATTGTATGAATCTTAACGTACGTAACAGTCACTTATTTTGCTACAGTACAGAAGACCAAAATGTCCTTGTCCATCCTTTCCTCTCATCTCTTCCACGTCTTTCTCCTCCGCCGCTGCCTTCATCATTCACATCCCTAACCTCTTCATTGGAACTTCCGTGTTGGTTTTA
The DNA here is from genome assembly GCA_024336925.2 of Zoanthus solanderi. Lineage (NCBI taxonomy): Eukaryota > Metazoa > Cnidaria > Anthozoa > Zoantharia > Zoanthidae > Zoanthus > Zoanthus solanderi. Next base: position 2,869 of record JANCMA020346378.1, on the reverse strand, counting down.
ACACACGTGATCAGTGGTCGGGGGTGAGTGAGACATAGCTAAGTCCAAACTCAGACGCATATTTCCTAACATCCTTCACCATCGACCGTTGTCCCGTCTCTTCTGACCTCTTCTCAAACATTTGTCCTGCGTCCATTGCTGGATCCTTATTAGTATATAGTTTCACTGCAGCTTTCACCTTCGCTTGCTTGTATTCTCTCTCAATTCTCTTTAGTCCACGCCCCCAAAGCCTCCTTGATAGATAAACCAGAGATGTGGATCCAAGGGCTGTTTGCCTCCATTCTCAACATCACTTTCCTTGCTTCTCTGGGAAGCACATCAGTTCATCAGTGAACTTAATATTGGCATCACGAACTGATTTGAGGCCTGCACCTTATTATAGTCAGATAACGGGCTATAGTTTATATCACAGATGCTGTAAGCATGCTTTACTTGCAATCTCTAGACTTAGCTCGTCGTCTCGCCTGGTGTTTCAATAGGTCTAAGAAATTTCTAGTGACATCCACCAGACAAACTCTTGATAGACTCATTCTAGCAGACTCCTGCACTCTCAGACTCTGCGTTCAATATCCGTCTCTTCACATGAGCCACTGAAACATTTGCTTTTGTTCCATTCAAGACACTTTTACTCTATCTATGACCCTCTCTAGCTTCTCCTTTGACGCAACGAAGATCTTTAAGTTGTCTATATATAATAGATATCTAGATGACTTATCGCCTTGCCAATGGGCTTGGATAATCTATATAGTCCTCAGTCGTTTTAATAACAATCCAGGAGAAAGAATCGATAAACATTGTAAACAATCTTGGACAGAGAGCATCTCCCTGTGGTAAACCACTCTAACACAACAGAAACTGAAGATAAGCACCAGCTCCATGGGCCACCTGGCTTGTAAAAAGATTTAGCTATATATATAGTCTTGCGTTGTCGCCTTCGTATAAAATTACTTTTTTGCAGTTCAGTTTTATCCGATTTGCAAAGGCACAAAAAAAAGCTAAAAAAGTCCGCGTTATACAAGTCCGTGTTTTAAAAGTCTGTGTTTTACAAGTCCAGTCCAGTCTTTGAAATGCAGTATGCCGTCTCCTTTTTGGTCAAAAAGCAGTCTTTATCTACAAGCACCACAGACAACCCAAGCTTAGTGTTGTGGTGAAATTCTTTCTCTCGTATGAAAAGAAGGATGGTCATTCACAATTTTATTTCGAAGTTTCCCTCTGGAGCAATAAAACTCGTCACGCCTTTTGTGGCTTACAAATTTCACCATGATTGCAGATTTTAGGTGTTTGATTCCTTTCTTCGACGAGCTGCTTGGCTACATGTCGACTGTTACTTTATACAAATTCGATGACAGGTTGAGATCTCATCCGGAGAGAAATCGACACCCATAGCTTTTGCTACCTGCTGCACTATTTCGTTAAGATTTTCCTTTGGAGCTACGCCTGAGAACATGTTTGTTTTTTTTTTTTTGCACTGGCAAGCCACGAATCTTAACACCATGACGACATCGTCACGGACAAAGTGTGTAATCTTTGATCACCCCACTCAAGTGGGGTTCACGCAAAATATTTGCGTCATGTTTGTAAAGCAACCAGAGGCATGAATTGGGGCACACATTCTTTTCTTTTATAATACCTGGTTCCAAAACACCAATCTCTTCAACGACTTCTGCTTTTCTACCAGCATTGCACACAATTGCAGTAATATAGTAATTTATAACGTATTCACTTCTAAAAGGTTTGCAAGCTTTGATTTCAATTGTCGTTGATCACGTGCTAAGCTGATGATTCACGGATTACACTATGATACGAAAGTGGTATGCTCTTTAGAACGTGATTAAAACTTAAAGTCGTGATGGTCTCGACATGAGTATATTGATGGAGGTCGTTCAGTGCCGTTTTACTCGCTTGTAAGTTCGTTTTAGTTTCTTCCAATTCACATTTAAGCTTAGTCGTCTCAATATCAGCCGTCCGATGTCCTTCTACTTGGAGCTGTAATCTCATACGAGCATCATCTTTTCGTTATTAAATGAAAGAAGTAAAGAAAAGTAAAGGTAAATCACCCTTCCACTTCGTCCACTGTCCCTGAAAGTCCTCAGGAAGACTGTCATCCCATTCAAGACCTATCTGCCAGGTCTACTATGAAGTTAGCTTTGCTGGGAGAACAACAGGAGTAATTAATCTAAAAGGATCAAAAGTTGAGCTAACAATTGAGCTGACAGCCTCTGTGTGTATTATCATCAAACCTCTTGAGAGACAAAACTGCTTTTGTTCTAATGCTTCGTGCTCTACATCCCACTGAATGCCTAGAGCTCTCTTATTGGAAGATCATCCAAGTCTAGATTCTTGATTGTCCTACTGTAGTGGTTATTTTCGACAGTATTTCCTTAGATAGTAAACGTTAAAGAAATTTTTCCCTTACGCAATAGAGTGATCAACTGTAGAGCAGTGCTTGCTACAAGGCCAATCTGCACCTGTGTGGAAGTTATTGATAGTTTTGAATTACCTGTTTAGACTTGCCAGTGATATATTGCATTAAATAACTCATTTTCTTACTGTCCGATAAAGAAGTTCGAGTTTCTTTTTAATCTCTTAAATTTGCTCGAAACTGTAAACATTTTATTGGATCACCACAGGAGCCCATTACCAGAAACGTGATTGTAAGATAGATACTGCCATAAGGACAGTCACAAAAGTGTCTATTTTTGGATCCCGATTTCCTGGGAAAAGCAGTTAACATGATGACTGCCACAAAAGCAAAAAATATGGCGGACAAACTATTGGCCCGGTCCACGATCTCCTGGAGTGACGTAATAAAATCTCACATTGCGATTGGTCAGATACGACACCCTTTGTTTGTTTCGCGGAAAAAGGA
>JANCMA020346277.1:0-11661 GCA_024336925.2 Zoanthus solanderi | reverse complement strand
GAGAGGGGAAGGGGATTTTAATATGATACTGAAAAGCCCCTTTAGGGGAGTTATCATTAAATATTTATTATTATTATTATTACTATTATTATTATTATTATTATTATTATTATTATTCTCGAAGTATGTGATCTGCTGGATGTGTCTTGGAGGTAAAAGAAGGTTCACTGACTTGTCTTTTAAACTGTTGCACAGCAATATAATGAAAATAATTATCACGACTTCACTAAGTTAGGCAGTGATATATTTCAAGTAGAAATGTTGCGTTTCGTGTCAGACTCGATGGCAGGTTTTGAGAAAGAGTTTGCAAGTCATTCGCTGCTTCTCCCAGCGAATTCAATTCCTTTAAGCAGGTGGGAATGCAGTCGAATGTTTTATGTTGGAAGATCGGGTAGTAGTGGAATGTAGCCAATGGGCGGATTAAATGGCGAATAGTGGATAAGATTTTGCACTTTACTAATGAATGATTACTGCTAGTATAAACTTGTTTTATCGCTGATTTTCTAAACAGTTTCTTCTGGGCAACACTAGAAAGCCATAATATGTTTCTGTGAAACTGAATAAAACACTTATTCATTCTTCACAACCAAAACTCAAATTTCCAAAAGTAAAACTCTGAATGACTGATTTATTTTAATTTCCACGACCTTACAGGTGTCTGCGTTTGAATACTGTAATATAACAAAACGTAACGTTTCCTGTAAATTGACTTATAAGCTGAGCCTAGTTACGTGACTCTCATTTCGTTATCCATCCCAAAAGGCTAGTTGAATGGACATGTTAACCCGGGCCGCTTCCTCAAAACTTCGATTATCTTAATCCTGGATTCATTAAGACAAAATTCAAAGAGTAATTTTTTCATAAGTAAAGCTTTGTGGTGCTTACAAAATGCTATTTAGTTCTACCAATCAAAGAAACATGTCAGCTCCTAAATTCCAGCCCAAAGCAAGCTATAGAGGGTAGGAAACACTAACATGGATTAAAAAGTTAACCCTGGGTTAACACTAATCAGGGTTTGAGGAACCAGGCGCCGATGGGTGCCGCCATATTGTTTGAATGTCAAATGTCGAGAAATATCAATAGGTTTTAATCAGCTCATGATTCTTTTCATGAGCTAAGAGGGATAACTTTAAACGCCAAGTGAATAATTTATCATGCAACTACGTCATGATCTAGGCAAATAATATTTTTCAACTCTAGAAGTTGAAGAGTTATAAAATGAAACCTCGAAATTCAACGGTTAACTCTTCATAATCTTGAAATACGTTGTTTCGACCTTCAAGTTTTTAAGCCAACTCCAGTAATTTCGAAAGATATTCTGAATTCAAAAAACTGGTTATTCTATAAACAGTTCCTGATTATTTATGTTGCAATGTTAAATTCATGTTTTGTAGTTGGTTTCTTATCATTTTGCAATGAAGTCTGGGAAGGGTAATGCATTTGCCGCAAAATGTTCTTCGTGTGTTTGGAAACCTAAGGTCCCAGCCATATAACGCCACTTGTTTCCTTGTTCGCTCAAATAAACTGACTACATTCACCTTCATATTTTCTCTACTGTTGGTCGCCAAGTTTTTCTCCGTTTTCCTTATGCATTTTCCAGGAACAGAATCCAGTGCAAGACAAATCTGCATTTCCTTCTGTACCAATCCCCTCTCCCCTCCCCATGAAAATACAATCTACTTAATTTAAGCCAGGACTCGTTATTTCACAATATACTTACCTGTGTAGTAGACGTTTGCACTGAGTTCTCCGAAACATAAACTTTGGCGACAGTGGCCTGTGTTCCCAGCTGCAACTGCAGTAATTCCACTTCTCCGTACTTAAGATAAAGCTGAAAGCAAAAAATTCTATTTATGAGGTCCAACATGAAATAAGTAAAGAAATCTATTCATTTTGAAGAAATGACGTTATTGTAGGCAGTAGGCACAGTCAAAATAGAGCATAAATGATAAGCAACTGTTTGTTTACTTCATCAGAAGTAGTAAGGCAGAGTTGAGATGAGTATTTTGGATCCACGATATCTTCCTAGAAACAGTATGTATAGAGGCAAATATCGCATCTCTTAGTTCGCTCGGCAAGCTTTCTCAAGTATTAGACTGAAATCTTATTTGTCTGTTCCCTACATAAAGTTGTACGCTAATGAAATAGATTGTAAACAATGACGACAGCAAGAATTAGCCTATCACGTGATCATTTCGCTACTTTAATGTTAAAAACAAGGCCTTTGTTATCTGTTATATACATTCACTAGTAAAAACCAATACAATGCTACCTTTTACATGAAACTTTACGTTTTGCAATTTTAAGAGGAAAACATCTGGTAAGAAAATATTTTGGACTCACTACACGTTTGGGTTCTTTTGGGTGCTTCATTAGCTAACCCCACACGGTGCAATTCAAACACTATCTTTTTTGCGGTTTGTAGTAGAAGATTTATTTCGTTTAAACAGGAATGTCTCAACCAATACGTGTAAACTAAATTAATATCCGTGCTATCCTCAACGTCTTGAAACCGAAAAGCAAAATAATTTGAAAAAAAAAACGTTTTACTTTCTTCAGTTGCACTCAAAACGAATGTGTAACATATTTAACCACAAAATGATATAAGATGTAGACTTACGGCACTAGTTCCTGTGGGCGAACTTGCGTCTCGTGTTTGCTTGTACTGGCCCCAACAGGTAGGAAGAATGAAGAAACCGAGAAAATTGTCCTTATTCAATCGTGGAAAAAATCCAAGTTTCACTAGAGACTGACCGGGTGTCACGTACTCCCAGGTCTGTAAAACAGTAACAGATTTAAATTTCATTACTTACGTTCCTATGGCTACAATATTTGAGCGCTTCTTTCGAAACGAAGCGGGAAGCAAGTTTGAAATGTTTACTTCTCATAACATGGTATTAATATATGATAATGATATCATTTTGAAAATTTTTGGATTCTCTTCATCCTTTTTCTCTCATTCGTGCTGCAAGTACAAAACGAGATATTGTGAAGGGACTAACAGGGTTCCCAGCATTTCAAGAAAACAAATTCCCTGATTTTCCCTGATGAAGTCTCAAAATTCCATGATAATTATATCAACTCATTTCCAGTTTCACATGTCTTCTATGTTGTTGTAGTGAACTATTTGCAGTATAAAACTCCAGTTCCCCATCATGGTGTGAAAGGAGAAGCAGCTCTGGAGGCAAGGGGCGCTACTCCCTTTTGGCTTTTTAGTGTACACAATCATGTTTAAAGTTAGAGGCCTTATTTAAGTCATGCACTACAGCTACATGTACTACAGTCACAGAGGCTACACCAAAAAAAACACCATAGCCAGTCATCCAATGGATATGTTGTTTTGATACGCAACAAAATATAACAGACTGACTACTTTTGATTTTTGGGCCAATCAAAATTCCCTGACTTTTTCCTGATATAAGGCATTTTTTTCAAATTCCCTGACTCTTCCCTGACTGGAAAAAAGTAAAATAATTTTCCCTGATTTCCCTGATGGGCTGGGAACCCTGAGAGAAGTAAAGTTGAAAACAGCTCTCTAGTTTAGTAACACAGTCTAACGCTACTCACCAGTATAGACCGCCGTTGAGGCGCCTTCGACTGGAAAATACTACAAGTATGAGAAAAAATATTTTGAGTTTACACAGGTTGTAGATTATTTTGATTATTTATTGCTGAATATATTTTCTCTTATCATCTGAAGTTACTTAGATAAATTACCCTCCACTCCCTCCTCTCAAATGTCAAGTAAGTAGAAAAATGTAACCTTTGGGATACTTGGTTACACTAGCCAAAAAAAGCTCAAATTGCTTGCAATAATTTTGGATTCTTTTCAAATTTTCTTCCTCTTTACACTCCAACTTTTATATTCCACAAGATAAAAGTTGTCATTAGGTCCACTAATAACGACTACCAACAACTCAAGTTGATATTTTTGAGATAAGCTGCAGTCAGTAGAGGCAGTCTTTCAGTTAGACTAAACGTGCTAGTCCATTCTAGGCTAAGACTTTATATTAATAGGCTATATCGAAACGAGACTGGGTCAAGCTCTCAAAGAAAGAAACTTAGTTTCTAATAACATTCATCAATTGCCTTATGAACAATTTAAAGTTAACTGTTTTCAACAATATCGAAATTTTATAACGTCTCCGTGTGAACATCACAATGTGAACGTCTTTGGCCAGCTAGAAATGACTAAGTAGATATCCTCCTTATTATCATTATTATATATACCTTTACTTGTATTTTTGATTGTTTGACTCACACTCAGTCATCTTATGGATTACTATCGGTTTTACATGGTTACACATCAATTTTCTGTCGAATGACTTCATTTTCACATTAAGTAGCGAAACAGAAAATATAAATTCCTTGTTAGTTGCTATTGTGTACCTTGTTAGTTGCTATTGTGTACCTTGTGAGTTGCTATTGTGTACCTTGTTAGTTGCATTGGTATTGTGTACCTTGTTAGTTGCATTGGTATTGTGTACCTTGTTAGTTGCTATTGTGTACCTTGTTAGCTGCTATTGTGTACCTTGTGAGTTGCTATTGTGTACCTTGTGAGTTGCTATTGTGTACCTTGTGAGTTGCTATTGTGTACCTTGTTAGTTGCATTGATATTGTGTATCTTGTTAGCTGCTATTGTGTACCTTGTTAGCTGCTATTGTGTACCTTGTAGGTTGCATTGATATTGTGTACCTTGTTAGTTGCTATTGTGTACCTTGTGAGTTGCTATTGTGTACCTTGTTAGTTGCATTGATATTGTGTATCTTGTTAGTTGCTATTGTGTACCTTGTTAGTTGCTATTGTGTACCTTGTTAGTTGCTATTGTGTACCTTGTTATTTGCGACTGTGTACTTATAGGCCATCGAGTCCGAAGGAAGAAACCAAGCTCGGTCAAAATTCTGCTCCAACCTCAACGTGCCGTACATGTTGACCCCAAATAGAACTCCTGTGATGATCATGATAATGATCTGGAATGAAAACAAAATGAGAAGGAATAAATTTGTATAAATGCGTAAAGGTTTAAATGCGTTTTTTTCTAAAATAAAAAATTCTTTTTCTCACAGTTTTTCACAACACTTGCATTTTCTAAGTACTTCGAAAAATTGTTTGATTTGAACAAAACGCGAATTTTTTCGAATTTTTAAAATCAAGAAAAAAAATCTACATTTATTTGGTCAACCCCTTCCGCTAACCGTGACGTAGATTAAGGAAAAAGTCACTCTATTTTTTTATTCTTCCTGAAGAACTGAAACATTGGAACTTCAAGTATACTAAATGTCATCTATGTTATTACATCTCGCTGCAATACTTCTCCAGTCATTTTTTCCTGCACTATAAGAAGCAGGGACATTTTTTCCTGCCCTATAAGAAGCAGGGACATTTTTTCTGCACTACAAGAAGCAGGATTCCTTAATGTACGTCACAATCCTTGGTGACTGATGTGCCAAAATGATACTGATTTTTCTTGATTTTAAACATTCGCGTTTTGTTCAAATCAAAACATTTTTTCGGGAATGTTCTTTTAAAATCATGTGTTTTGTATAAAGAAATTAAAAAATAAACGTTATAGGCACTTTAATGAATAGGTAATATAGGTGAGAAAATCGTATTTCATCAATATCTTTAAAGACTAACTCACATCAGTACATTGTTTTTAATTTTTCTTTAACAGCAACTTTGTTAGTACAAGTTAGTGAATGTATACAAAATATATTACATAGATATGAGTGTTTTACTGTAAACTACCCCACTCGTAGATTTCATATGAAACTACATCCGGGATACGAGTGACATGTTTTCCATATCCTCACCATTGAAGATATCGCTGACGTCATCCCTATGTTTTCCATTGTTTTTCGTTTATTTTTTTAAATTTATTTTCGAAACACTCATATCTATGTAATCAAAAGAAAATCACAAGTTGGCATGAACATATGAAGTTTTCTTCTTCTGGAAAAAAGATTTCATTCATATTAAACTTCATATGTTCGCACCATTGTGCAATATCCTATATATATGCTACATCAAGAGTTGTATCTTTTTGCCGACCTACTTTAAATGTTTTTCCAAAATTCTTCACCCAAGGCTTCACTACAAAAACATGAAAGCTTGAGCAGACATACCTTTCCAGGAAGGGAAAGAAACACCGGAGCAATATATTTCCCAAAGAACTCCTGTAGGTTGTCCTTCTTTCCACACTCAGACTCTGAGTAGGAGTCAGAAAGCTTAATGCAACAGCAGCAGGAGTCACGTGAATTGTCTTGTCTGTCAACATGTTGAATAAAGATCAAGGGCATTAAAGCCAATCTTCACAATGTTGTACGCAATTTGAGGAATACGCTTCATCGACATTCGAACTTATTATTTTGCGACACCAGCGAGGCACTAGTGAAACAGCAATGACCCGAATTCAAATCCCCAACTCCAACTACCAAAATTAATGAGTTTGTTCTCGGTGATCGCAGGATTAAATTAATCACGCTTTGTAAATAGCCAACTGGATGGCCTTCTACCAGAGTGAATCAGTCCTAAATGGGTTAGCGGGGAGTTTTAACCCAAAAAAACTGACAAACCTCTTTCGGAGAGTTGTCATTAAGTGTTTATGTTATTTGTTTTACAAAATGAGCAATGAAGCCACAATCATTGGGAATATGTCAATTTTAGCCAGTTGAAAGATGTAAAATGATTTTGTCATCGAACGGTCTTTGCAGAAATGTTCATAGTGGAAATAAGTGCAAAAGAAAAGGCAAAACAAGTATTAAGTTCGACGGGGATTCGCACCAATGGCCTGTACGATATTGGTAGTGACGTTCTCAGGTACGAATACCATTCTATGCATAACTGCAAAGCTAATTTCGAAAGGAAAAAGACAAAGACAAGACAAAGACAATGTTTTTAGTTTCCCTTAAATGGTTTCATATTAACAGTTGAAAAACATAAATAATTGCCAACGAGCCAAACGAGCGAAGACGCAAGCCTGGCGAGGCGGCAGCATCATAGAGCCGATGCACGTGTAGAAAGCAGGGAGAAAAAATCTCGACCTGGTCTATTTTTTCTTGTTCGTGTGCTTATATTTGTTCTTTTTGGCCGTTTTGTTCTTGTTCATGTTGTTCTTGTTGTTATTCTAGTTGCCTTTCTCTCTCTTTTTTCTTTCTTGTTGTTGTTCTTCTTCTTGTCGTTCTTGTTGCTGTTGTACTTTTTCTTCCCGTTGTCATTTTTTTCATTTTTCCCTTGTTCTTGTACTTGTTCTACTTATTGTACTTCTCTTTTTTCTCGTATTTGTCCTTCTTGTTGCTGTTGTTCTTCCTGTTCTTTTTCTTGTTCATAATATTTTTTTGTTTTTCTTGTCCTTGTTTTCCTTCTTGTTTTTCCTGCTGTTGTTTTTTTGTCTGCGGTCTTGTTCTTCTTATGATTTGTTGTTGTTGTTCTCCTTCTTTTTGTTGTTGTTATTGTTGTCTGTCTTCTTCTTGTTCTTCTTGTTTTTGTTCCTAGGTCAGTGGTTAGACTTAGCTTGGAGCCGGTCTAGAATGTAGCATTAAGATGCCTCCTTCCCTTCACTAGCCTGTTCTTGTTCTTGTCCTTCTTGTTCATTTTGCTCTTCTTGTTTCTGTTTCCTTTCTTCTTTTTCTTTATCTTCTTGTCTTTCTTCTTGTTGTTGTTATTAGTGTAATTCCTCTCCTTTTTCTTGATATTTTTTTTCTTGTTGTTCACTTTCACGATGTTTTTGTCATTGTTCTAATTGTTTTCTTCTTGTCTTGTTTTTTCTTGTTTTTAATTTTAATAATTTTTATAAAAATAAATAATTTGGATAGTACAAGCGTTTTGATTGGTTTACAAGTGTGTTTTCATAGCGCTATGAAGCACGAAAATGGCGAGAGCAATAAGGTTTGACTGTCTCCGAGTTGTGAGAATTTACAATACGCGCTTTGTATATCGTCTTTCTCTTTGCTAACAATGAAAATAATAATTTTATAAAAGAAATAAAGCATGTTGTCCGTGCCTCCATAGCCTGTTCAAAACCTCGGCAAAGGTTGTGAGAATTCTCGAGCAGATGAAAACCGGCCTCGACTGCCTCTCGGGTATTCACTGATCTGTTCTCGAATTCTCCCAAACGTTCGCCTCGGTTTTCACCAGGCTATGAAGGCACGGAAAACACATTTTATTTCTTAAACATAAAATGGAGAAAACTGGAAAATAAAATAAAATTGTATTAAATTAGATGATGTGTGTAGGCACTTGATTATCTATAGGCGATATAAAATGCACTGCAGAATGTAAATTTAATGCTGATAATTCAAATATATCAGGAGAAAAGGGGGCTGCAAAGAGCAGGATGCGACTAGTGATTTACATTTTGAAAGAGGGAAACAGAGTTTTGATTTCATTGCGGAGTTTCTCGTTTTCGAAGCATTCCAAACGATAGTACTGATTTTTCTATTTATTATCGATAAGCTTTGAGCGAAGACATGTTTTTATTTGCACGGCACTTCCATATGTAATTTCTCGCCACGAGAAAACAGAAACTGAGTAAAGAGTTTGTTTTTGACGTGCTCTGTTTAAAGGGCGCCTGAACTTCAAAAATAATTTTTGGTAAGTTAAAATACATCTGTTTGGGATTTCAGAATTTTTTTTTAATACCGATTCCTCGATCCGTCTCTATAGAAATATATAAAAAAAATGTGATAGCTCATGACTAAGAAAGACGCCATACTTGCGCCCGCGGTCTAACAAAATTGTTACCGCGTGACGTCATAACGTCAAAATTCCACATTCCATTGTTTTTAACAAACTGCAAACATCTTGTGAAGGTGATTTTCAAACATGTACAACTTTAGACATGATGTCTCTCCTTGATAAGTTCAAAATTCGAGCGATAAACACAGTGGGAACTTTCAATTTGACGTTGTGACGTCAGAAGCAACTGTTCTGAGCCCGCGATAAAAGTGCAATATGGCGCCCTACTGAAGGTCTTAATAGCCCGTTTCCATTCAAATTCTTCAAAATACAGATTAGAAAATCACTTTAAAACTTACAGTTTTGGAATTTCAAATATATGCACCTCAACATATCATAAAAAAAATAGGGATTTCAGGTGCCCTTTAAGCCAAAGGGCCATTGTAATGTCTATACTAAAATTGGGATAATTTCCGTACTGGAGCGTACTAATTTATGCATGCAGTTTCATCGCGTATATTACTATAGAATTTAGGATCTGGGTAAAAAACATTATGCACCAGTACGGAAATTTTACCCTAAAATTGATAGGTACAATGTTTTGTCGCTTTAAAAATTTTTCTATTCTGTTCCATAGAAGATTTACACGTTCACAGTACCAGTAAAAGGTGTATAATTTCCTATTTCTGCGTTTTGCTGAAAGAGCAACTTTCGCTGTCTTTGATATTGATTTTGAATAAAAAGTTGTTAGCTGGCAATCTTTTGTGAAATAGTTTGAACTGAAATTCGATTAGATATTTGCTTATTGTCACTTGGGAAGGAAGTAGGTAAGCTTGCTTCCAGGCTATTGAGTTTGCAGTATGTTTGCTTAAATCGGTTTGCCAATTGGTTTGCGTTTTAGAAGCAGTCAGTTTGATTTTTGTGCAACTATTTGTTTATAGGCTCTTTTCCATGGTTCGAGCGATTAACTATTTCATCTATCAGAAATTGGGGGTTTTATATGCTGGTTTGTTTAGTCTCCTATATTATGAGTTTTTGTTAAGGATTTTATTGTATCTATAATTCTCAAAAAATAAAACAAGTTTTCCGTGCCTTTATAGCCTGATGAAAACCGAGGCGAACGTTTGGGAGAATTCGAGAGCAGATCAGTGAAAACCAGAGACACAATCGAGTGTTTTCACCTGCTCGAGAATTCTCACAAACTTTTCCGAGGTTTTCAACAGGCTATGGAGACACAGACAACAGGTTTTATTTCTTTTATAAAATTATCATTTTTCAGTCTTAACAAAGAGAAAGACGATATATGAAGCACCCGCGTGCTGTAAATTCTCACAACTCGGAGACAATCAACCACATTGCTCACGTCATTTTCGTTCTTCGTAGCGCTATGACAACGCACTTGTAGACCAATCAAAACGCACGTACTATCCACATTATTTCATAATAGGCATTCATTTATTCCGTATTTAATTGGTTTCGAAAGCTGAATGAGTCAAACACTAAGTCAGCGGTTCCATAACCTGTTTCACTTTTGTAATGTATTTTTGCACCCAATTTTTGTAGCAAACTGGTCTATTAGCAATCCTTATTAATGAGTTATGCCATAGGGGCCGAGACTGGAGTCGTTCTTTTGATGTAATATGTTGTTCATAATTTATATCTGACCGTATCCTAGTTAGTTCTTTAAAAAAAGTATTTCAAAAGAAGTAAAACTGATTTATATCTTTTTTGTTTACGTTATACCAGTTAAGATATTTGATTTTCCTTTGTTCTGTAATTCAAGGTCAAAAAATATTTTCCATTTGTTGCGATTTTCTTTATCGAGATTATTCTTAATCTACGTGAGTTTCAGAGTCTTATCGAACGATTCGATATCAAGCATTTTAGGTGTCTTTCTGAATAATCGTTTATTATAGTGCTGCGTTTTATTTTGTTTCTTCCAACCCAAAGAAAGTCATAGAAAAGACTGTTTCTCTCCGCTATGGCTTTCTGGTTTTTTACGAGGGTGGCTAATATGTAAACTAGCCTCGATGCAGCTAGACTTTTGATAACAGCCATTTTTCCAAGTAAAGTTAATCTTCGCATTTGCCAGTTGTTTAGGCAGTTTTTGACTTTCCCAGTTTTTCCTCATAATTTAACCTAGTAGCATCACCCTTTCTTGTAATTGTCTTGCTTCGGTCCAGCCGTCGAATAGAAAAGGGGAAACATAAAATACTTATTATAAAGCAAAGAAAAAAGATAGAAAGGAGGAGAGCAAGGTCATTAGGAGCGTTAAAAAAGACAAATTACCATGGTCGAAGTCGTTCACCCTCAACTTCGTAGCGACGAATGCGCTTCTATAACTTGACCCCAGTCCCTGCTTGTAAACCGATCAATCCCCGATGAAGAAACACGTGACTAAAATAGCGGGAAAACGCTTGACTTTTTTCAAAAGGTGACGAAGTAAAAAAAGTTAGAAATCTCGAAAAAGAATGAAATAGCCTCTTAAGAGTTTATTTATTTATTGTTTTTTTAAATTTTCCTTCGATACTGACACCCTAACTCGAGTAATAGCTCGAGTCCTGGCTCGAGTCCCTGACTCGAAACATAGGCACACTTTAGGTTTTCGTCTCCAAAAATCATTTTGCTTTTTAAAGGGTTTTCATCATTGTTTATTTTGGTGCAGTATAATTTCTTATAGAAAATATTACATTGTTTTAGAATTCTTTTACCTGAGGAAACATAGGCTCCATTTTTTTGTTTTCGATCTGTTTATTGTTCCTTGTTTAAAATGGCGTTTTTCTAACGTTAAAAAGAATTTAATATTATTCTCACCCTCGTTATACCATCGGATCTTGCTTCTTATAATTGCCCCTTTAGTACGTTTTTCTATAATTTTTGTGGCTACTGTGCATGCGTCGATAGACGCTAGACACTTTGTTATCGCCTGGGTAAGTGAGTATGTTACACCACAACAGGAAGCCTAGGTAAGTCACCAAATACCAC
>JANCMA020346168.1:0-11662 GCA_024336925.2 Zoanthus solanderi | reverse complement strand
TCGTTATCATTAGCGTTCTCGTTATCATTAGCGTTCTCGTTATCATTAGCGTTCTCGTTATCATTAGCGTTCTCGTTATCATTAGCGTTCTCGTTCTCATTAGCGTTCTCGTTATCATTAGCGTTCTCATTATCATTAGCGTTCTCGTTATCATTAGTGTTATCGTTATCAGTAGCGTTATCGATATCACTAACATTATCTATTAATAGCGTTAGCGTCATTGCTATCGTCACTGTTATCATTACCGTTACTGTAACCGTTACCGTAACCGTTACCGTAACCGTTACCGTAACCGTTACCGTTATGATTTTAACCAAGGAAGGTAATGCACGTGCCTCACTCAGTTAAATCATTACTTACCCGTTGATATAGGCCAGTCCTTTTTCGTTAGCAAGCTTTAGCGCGTAAGCTTTTGCCTGTAAAATGACCAAATAACGAAAAACAGTTAATAATTTCCATTTTCAAAATTTGTCGCCAGCTATTTACATTTCTGCTCTCAAATCTTGTTTACTTTACCGTTCACGTCACAATTATGAAAATAAAATCCTGGAAATCTTTCGAGTTTGCTTTAAAGTTGTGAAAAAAAAATCTTATCTCACACTTGTACGATTTGCACCTGAATATTGGGAACTTTTGTTTATATGTATAATTATTTCAAAACAAATCAAGAGTTATATTTACAATGTAGTAAAATTAAACTAAATCAAAATTAAATTACAACCATCATCCTCCTCCTCCTCATCATCATCATCCTCCTCCTCCTCCTCCTCCTCCTCATCATCATCATCATCACCATCATTACCATCATCATCATCATCATCATCATCATCATCACCATCATCATCACCATCATCATCACCACCACCATCATCACCATCATCATCATCATCATCACCATCATCATCATCACCATCATCATCATCATCACCATCATTACCATCATCATCATCATCACCATCATCATTATCATCATCACCATCATCATCACCATCATCATCACCATCATCTTCATCTTTACTGTCATCATCACTGTTCCCATCATTAGCATCATCATTATCATTAACATTGTCTATATTGCGAACACCACCATGATTAGACTCACTCCACTATCATTACCATTATCACCTCATCATCATTATCATCAACATCCGTTATTGCTTTCATGTTCCCCACCAACGTTACTCCCTCCATCACAAAAAGCATCAATGCTATCCCCATTGCGATCATTACTACTCCCATTACCATCTGACGCAACATCACCGTCATGTCAGAGGTCTACCATGAGTTCCCTAGTGAGGATTTAAGGTACAACAAGTCTTTGGAGGATGTTACATTCTTGTTTAAAAATAATCTTTGACAATTCTAGAAAGTATGGTTAGTCAATTATTAAAGTATATTTCTTTAATGAAATATCCTTCAAAATTTAAACGTTCCTTTTTGCTGTTTTTAGCAATTCAAATCTGCTAATACACCAGACATTAACTGTCTTCTTGTAGAGTATTTTTAACAAAAATATTGAAGTGTGTCTGTGGGTACCTCAACTTTCATGGTTGAAATGTTTATACGAACTTCGCTGTAAGTAGTTTACGAAGCTGACGGTTCAATTGTTAGTTCTTCATCTGTTGCCTTGATTTCTTTGCCCGTCGTCAAAGCAACGGAGATGATCAAATTTTTTAACCAGAGAACTGTATACACCATGCGTTTTTCATCTCGCTAAGAGTCCATGCCCTTTAGTCTACTCCCTCTTGAAAAATTCTGGTGACACCGACGTAGAATCTCAACTTAATCTTCGATAAATGTTTTGTTCCCTTAAAGCTACCCGCCTCGATTAGTTTTGCTATCTGCGGTGTAGCTCTGCAGTATACATCGTAAACTGTTTTTTTGCTCTCTTAAATAAAATGTTGTTGTTGTTGTTGTTGTTGTTTTTGTTGTAGCTCGACTCGATAATCTTGAAAATTTTAACCTTGAGTTGCCTAATTTACCCGTCAAACTATCGTCAGCTCGTCGTGTTTTGCGTGACCATCTTCGCTGGAGCCTTAATCGGGCATTGAGCTTTTCGGATTTTTGTTGCTTTCTTTTTACTGTTGAATAAAACTTAATTGGAGCAGCCTTACTTAATGGGAATAGCGGCTTTGTCTTTGACAACCGACATCAAATGAAGGATTTAATTAACAATCATTGAAGCCCTGTGTGGATTCTTTTACCTCGAAAAGACAATGGTGGAAAAAACTGTGCTAATTGACTTGTCAAATTGGCCAGCATGTACTGTAAATTTATAACAACACAGAATCGCAACAGTTATCCCTCGACAAACAGAAAGGCTAAGAAATTTGTCGTTTATTTGATTTAAATTTCAATAAGGTAAACATAGATTCAGATTATTATTGCTTTTAGAAAACGTTTTGTGTTTTTCTTTTAGTCTATAAACAGTTACCATCGTCAGAAGCGTAACTGTCAATTGAACAAGTATATCTTGAACCAGTATAATTTTTCTTTTAGTTTATTCAAAGGTTTAAAATATTTCATTTTTCAATCTTTTATCAAATTAAGGATCAATTTGCTAACTACTTCAATTATTTTTGTTTGATAGCTCTCTTTTTTTTGAAAGTCGAATACAATCGATAGAAGTTAGATACTAACGGCTCTCTCATTTAAACTGGCAACGCATCAACAGCTTTTATAAGTCGGCACCGTTGACACGTCTTGCATAATTTGTGCAAGCAAACAAAAGGCTTGACAATCAGTTCATGTCTCCACAAGAATGTTTTTCAGGCAGAAAAAATGAAATGCGTTAAGAAATCCAGGGGAAAGACGGCTTATTCTTCTTACATTTTCATCGCTGTTTTTTTTTCAGCTGCTCCTATTTTGGGTAAACGCGCAGGCGTAGACGAAACTTTGCCGATCGTTGCTGGAGTTATTGGAGCAGTGGTTTTGTTGGTCTTAATTGGTCTTGTTTGCTTCTGTTTTGTTCATTGGAAAGCCAAGAAGAAACGTAAGTTATTTTTTAAATCTGTTTATATTTAGCTGCAAAAGAGCCGCGAAATGATGCAAGTTTACTAAAACGATTAGTTACTTTGCATTCATTGGTTTTTAGTACAAAGTTTGAGCAAAAATCACGATAAAATGATTATAGTTATTTCGCAATGTTAAATTCGCATCTTGCATCCGCTGCTATATTTTTCAAAATGATCCGAAATGATTTTGTTTTGTTTCGTTGAGCTATCGAGATTAGAATGATCAGTCACGAATTTGTTAGTGGGATTTAGTTTAGTTTCTAAATAAAAACTTTAAAAAACTCACGCACGTCGGAACCATTCAGTAGTGCAACAATAGCGTTAGTTTTTCGATTTTAGTGAAATATTTACTATTCAGTTTTCTAATCGAAGATTTACTTTTTAACATATTTCTTTATTCCTAAATACTATTTCACTGGAGCAATCTTAGATGATAATTGAAAGATAAATTTTTTAAATATCTGATAGTGGCAATTACTTTTGTGCTTTGGTTTAAGTACATTTTCTGTTTGAAGATGTTTGAATAAAGGTTGTGATTTGATGAAGAACAAAAAATATTTGCTCAAAATAAGTTTAGTGTTTGTTGAACAAAAGAAAGGAAATTTATGGAAGATTTGTATATTTGGCTGGTCTTTTAATCCCCCAGGATTAAAATATCCGTATTGGAACGTGCTTACTTTGCATACAAATTATGCATATAAATCGACTCTATTTTCTATTCATATAATTCCAATACTTTCCAGTACAGAAATTATCCTAGCGAATCTTAGTTTTATGTTAAAAGTTCTAATAACTGCTAATAAATTGCGATGTTACAACTAAAGGCGAACATCAAGATGTTCGACCTTGAATTGTCCAGATTACCAGTTCAAAGTTTTCATCATTAATTTGTATGATAACAGTCGAATCAGATTGGAGTGAAATCATTTCGTATGTAATTTTTCGAAACAGGATCCAAATTACTGTTCTAGTACTGATCTATTCTAAGTATCTTAGATTAGGGCACCAGAGAAACAATTACAACCCTAATGTACAAGAGGCGGTGAAATCACGCATGGAGTAACTTATTTTTAAAAAATGTTTATATTTGTTTTCCGTAGACACTGAGAAAGAGGGAAAGAAAGTTCATTTTATTTTGCCGGACGGGTAAGAAACTATGGTAGTTTAATTCCATTCTATTATTTTTTATTGCTCAAGGTCATTTACGGTTATTGGCAAGGGTACGTCACCAGAAGATTGTTTTGGTTTTAAGCGATTCTTGTTAAGTTGTTTCCAAAATTAATTTTAATTTAGCTTCCGTTTACATGACTTGCTTCAACTTTGATTTTATAAAAAACCTGATTTGTTTTACTCGTTATAACAGAATATAAAACTTTGTCTTCGATATGTAAAAACGACATTTTAATTCAAAATCAAAGTTGTTTTTGAATTAAAATTTTTAAATTTAAAAATGGCAGCCCTAACTTTGGTAGGGTAATTGTTTGATAAGGAATAACTGGGTCAACCGAGAGGTTTAACTGTTTGAGTCAGAGTTGATGTCTATTGGTTTCAGAACTCTTTCTCAACTATATTCAGTATCGTGGCGTTATTTAGACAGTTTTAAGTTAATATTTTTCAGCATTACCGTAAGGAACTGATGTTTTGAACGTAACTCTGACGAAGAACACTCGAAACGCATGTTCCTTACGATTATGCATATAACGATGTTTAGCTGCGTTTTTAGTTTGTCAAACTTAATTTAAATTTCAAAATTTTAAAACGTTTTTAAGGCTGGTTTTAAAATATTTAGTATTGGTACTATTTTTGGAACGAGATATACATTCACGTCTTTTCAAGTACAATTAAAAATTAATCAATCAGTCTGTTTTTATTTACTATCTGTTTAGAGATGTTAGATTGTGAATAATTGTATGTATGTATATATATAATATATTTAACTTTTTTTTTGTCGTGGGAATTTTTTTGTGGCTCATGATAATTATTGTTTACACTAGCTTGATAAGCTTGTAATAAAGCGGATGTAGAGTTTAAACCTCGTTAGTCTGGCGGAACATGAAGAGTCTGCCATCATTTTCCGGCAGCAGGTGCTCTTCATTAAACTATTCAAAACGTTCAAACTCAGCTCCAATGTTGTAGCAACGCTGTTCGGTGCACATACTCGGCCTGCCTCTCTAATCTGGAAAACTATACAAGGTTGGCAGTATCACATCGCATGCAGTTTTCTCATGCAGTTGATTTTATTGGTCGACATAACGACTTCTTCATCAGATGGGAATTCTTTGGAGGTAGCATTTATAAATGTATTTTGAAATACAATCACACTGAATACGCGATTTAACCGTCATAGTTAGGTGATAAATGGAAAGTTTTACTTGCAAGACGAAGTCTTTAAACTAGTTTCTTTACCAAGTCAATCTATGTTGTCCCATAAAAACAATGCAAAACTTTCCGTTTGTGTTCTTGTGTCGACTGCCTGCGTTTTGTAAGAAAATGTTTTGGAAGAAGTAAAATTCTCTCTGAAGACACCATAGAAACGAGACATTAGCTGCAGGTAACTTGCAGGACTTTCGAAAAACTATCTTAATTAAAATATTTTTTTTTATTTTTAAAGAATTTTTAGAATCATTAAGTTTTCTTTTTGTTAAGAAACAAGTGAAGGTAGAAAAAAATGAATATTTCCATTTGTAGATCGAACTTTTGAGGTGTTTTGCTTCATTTTTATGAAGTCTGTTTCACTTCCTAGTAAAATCTATTAAATGAACTATGTTTGTTTAAAATCACAAATTGCCGTCGCTGTGGCGCATGCGTAGAAAGCTCCATGCGAAACATGTGGGAAGTATATCAACTGCAGATTTATTAAGGGTTGTTGCTGAATCTAAGAATCTAACAAGCTCAGAACACATACAAAGATACACTCGTAGACACACACTAAAGATGTCGAGCGTTTTCGGATCGGGTCGGCCCGCGATGTTTACGAGAGATCAGTGCAGGAACTAGCCTGCGAGGCAGCCGGCCCAGGCTCTTTCAACTGTAGGAACGAACTAATATGAGCTAACTTTGTTTACAATAACACAACAAAAAATAATCATAGAGAAGCCCGAGTTTACGCAGTTATTTGTCAATTCGTAAAACTTTCAGTCTTACTAGTTTGTAGGGTAGTAATTTTTTTAAAGTAAAGGCACAGTTTAGTATCACTTTACGAACGAAAACGATGAGTTACTCGGTAGACGACCTCCAATGCTTTCTGAGAAGAAGTCATTTGTACCTAACGTTGGTGGTAAAATGTGCATAAGTAAGATCAAGTTTTCCAATAGACCATGTTTGGATTTACCGTTACCGCTTGTACAGTGTTAGCCTCAACATGAAGTTGAAATCGGTAGTTTTACACCACTTAAAACTGTATGTATTGTTTGAGTTTGTTATTCTCGTTCTCTCTCGCTAATATTTTTGAATATTTAACAACAAAACAAAGCTAAGACGGTATAAAATGAATCTGCAGTCATTTTAATCAGCAGCAGCAAGGAATTCGAAACTGTTCTATTTTGAGTTAATACATATTTCATATGATTGATTTAGTTGACAATACTTCCCTAAAAGAATTAAACTGTAAACTGAATTTTCTGAGTTATATTATGCGAGTAGTATTCTTTGAACAGCAAATTTAATGAAAACAAAAACGTTTCGAAGAATACCATAAAAGCTACAGCTAGGTATACACTTCTATCTATCTATTTCAGTTCTGATGAAGGTAACAGATTAAGTATTGATCGGTCACTTTATACTTAAATTCTTCAAAAAACTGCATACGCTGACACTGTTCAGTGGCCCTATCACCCTTGACCCTCCTTCTTATGTCTGTTATATATTTGTTTATATAGCGCAGCAAAGTATCGACGGACTTGATCTTTAAAAGTTTTACATAGACTCTTTATTCCTCACCAAAATACAGCATGACTATTATTATTATCATTATTATCAGTAGTAATAGTAGTAGTAGTAATTGTAGTAGTAGTAATAGTAATATTAGTAGTAGTAGCAGTAGTAGTAGTAATAGTAGTAGTAATAGTAGTTATAGTAGTAATAATAGTAGTAGTAGTAGTAGTAGTAGTAGTAGTAGTAGTAGTAGTAATAGTAGTTGTAATAGTAGTTGTAATAGTAGTAGTAATAGTAGTAGTAGTAATAGTAGTAGTAGTAGTAATAGTAGTACTAGAAGTAGTAGTAGTAATAGTAGTGGTGGTAATAGGAGTAGTTTAAGATTTTTTTTGCTTTTCACTTCTCAGCGCAACCGAACCTTATGGAGATCAAGAATTTGATGATGAGTTTTGCGACCCTGAAATTAAGCTTCGCCCGGAAACTGTACGCTTTGTTCCAGACGACAGCGATGGAAGTGAGGACGAGAAAATCAACAGACGTCAAAAGAAGAAACCAGATGATTTATTAATGTTGACGTCATGTGAGAGCCGTCCATATAGCGGACAAATGCTTCGGTACCAGGTCCTTGTATCGGAGAGTCCCAACAACGAGCCAAGCGCTGATTCACCTCTGGAATCTCCCGATTCCGATAAGGTGGTCTTCTTCGGAGATTATGAATCAAAAGACGGACTTTCGGCTTGGTACGATTGCTCTCTGACTCGACCAGCGTGTCGCGAGGTCCGCGATTCTTATGATCAGTTCTGCCGCTCGCCTACTGAGGTAGGATCACGTGACTCCATTGACACTGCTCCGCACAGAAAACGTGCGCTATACGAGCAGAAAGGATCAAAGATTGATCTTGTTAAAAAGTTCGACTCCAATGGCAGTCTTCAGGATAAAAGAGAAGCAACACATTCCCGTGTGGCTAAGTTTAAAACTATCGCCGAAGAAGGAAGTTCTGATGATGACGCTTTGCGTGGAAATGGTAATTTAAAGCGCACGCGCAAACTTCCTGCGCATCACTGGTCAACTCCGGCAGTTTTTATGGCTCAGGAATCACAGCATTGGAGGGATTCAGATACTGATTCTGGTGATTCGTTACGACGAGGTAGGAAGGCAAGGCGCGTGCGTCCTCACTCATTGTACAGTAACACGTTAGACACTAAACAGTCGCTGCATGATCAAAAGTCAAAGTTACAGTGTATTTGTGAACACGGCGACTCACAACGGTTTGAGACACTAACAAAACCTTATAGCAGTGTTAAGCGTACGGGAAGCGACGTTTCGGACCGAGAAACTTCTTATCTACATTTAGAAAAGAGGAACTCGTTTCTGGATCAGCTGAAATCCTGGGATAGTGATTCTGAATCTGGTGTTAAAGGTGGAAAGCCATATGATGGCCATGAACGACGAACCGGAAGTGATTCCGACTCTGAACATAGCATATCTCCGGCTCATTCTCTCGTCTCGCTGTCAGACTCTGAAAGTGACAAAGAACTGGCAAAGAGCTTTCAGAGTTCCAAAGATGACGCCGGAAAACGGTTATCATTTATTGGAGAAGCAAATCAAACACACCTTTTTAGGACCGCGTCGTTTCTTAAAGGTGTTGATTCTGAATCGGCTTCCGATGGCAATTTTAGCGATTGCCACGACAAAACCGAAACAAAACAAAACTCAACAAAGACCATTCAAAATGTTGTCCCTCAATCTGCTATCAAGGCCGATAATAGTATAACCGAGAAGCCAGATTCATCAGACGATCTTAAACTTTGTGATCCTTTCTTTCGCACACCGCACAAAGTTTCACGCACTCCATCGAATGCTTCTAGTGGCATCTATTCGTTGCAGGTGTCGTCGAGTGAGACTAACAGCATAGAATCTTATTCACCATGTGAATTAAGACGTGCTCCTCGTTTTAGCGGAGGTTCTAGTTTTTCCAGCGGTTATGGGTCCTCAAGGAACAGTTTTGAAAATCAGAGTATGCTAAATTCTCGACGCTTAAACAAAGTTACGGGTGCATCGGTTAGACATTCCTTTCCACAGTTAGTTGAACCGTATGAGTGGGATGCCAGCGGACTGGAGGATATGGATACTGAAGGGGTGGCATACCATCCTAAGAAGTATGAAGAGCTTTTAGCGCTGCAGAAGCTGCTGGGAGTTGAATTGGATAGCAGCTCAAACGAAGAATTGCGTAACGATGCAGACCTGCGAAAGTTAACAACGTCGGACTTGTTGAAGTTGCAGCCGAAAGTGAGCCCAATGAGATACAAAGTCGACTTACTAAGCGACGACGAAAAAGACAAAAGGTGTTCAAAGCTGATGGCTGAGTATAAAACCACTAAAAGGACCCCAGTTAGAAAATCTCCGCGATCAACAGTTTACAGAACATGGCATCTATAAAATGTAGGATCAGTATGTTCTCTTATGCCTTGAGTTTTTTACTATTTTCTTGTTTCAAAATCCAGATTTTTAGTAAAACGTGTTTTGGTCGCAAAGGGGCAAACTGCAAGATTCTTATTTTGTTTTATGTGATAGAAGAGAGTTAGACATAAATCAATGACACCCTCTGTTACAAAATTGAGAAGTTAAATGCCCCCCAAAGGTACTGAAGTAGATAGAAAGTGTCATTTAAACAACTTAGAGTTGAATATTTTTATTACTTCTGTGTTCTGACGAAACGGCAGTTCCAAAGGTCACATTCGCCGATGATCAAAATATTGAACGTTCACTTGTCTAATTTTCACAATGGTGAAGGGCTTTGTACAGTAAAAACAACATCTTCTTACATAAATTATGCATCGCTATACATACATTCATTTCTCACCATCATGGAGGTAAAAAACAAACACAAACGTAGCTGACCAATTTTATTGTTTTATTTTTAACACAAAAATCTTATTCTGTATTTGACCAGGAGAATTAATGCTACTTAAACCAGAAAATTTTACTTTTAAACAATTGTAACTTATTCGTTCATGGAAAAAAGTGCAAGCTAGGAAATAAGTAGTCTTCTTATAAAAACGCTGGGAGCATCTTATAGTATTTGTTAAGTTAAATTACGCTAATAATAGTTTTTGGCCAAAAGTCATGAAAATGTTTATTGTGCTTAATATCTCACCGTTTTGAAATGGTAAATCAGAAAAATATCTAATGTCAAATAATTCTGTACTTCATTTTGAAATCACGAGTGATTCCTGAAATTTGATTGGCTTTCAGATGTATGATTTCAACATGAATCGTACTCAATCGCAGTGCAGAAAAGGCTTCAGCAACCAATCAGAACGAGGGAAAAACACTAATATATTTCAGTTTCATAAAAAAAAATGACAGTGCCCAAAAACTCAAGAATATGGGAAATGAATAAACACACTAAAATATAATACTATTTGGCTTATAAAAAGTGATTTCAAGATGAATACAATTGACAAATGACTGTTGTACAATGTTGGTCTGAAATCATATTTCTAATAAAATTAATCCCGCGCTTGAAATCTCGCAAACTATTTCAGAAAAAAGTGCCCTCTTCTTTGTTCAAAATAGTTTATAGTTAAAGAAACAGAGTTTTGTTAGAATCAAATCTCATCCTAAATGTTCTTATCAAACTGGTCTTTATAACATGTGTAATTTGCGTCTCAAACACAAATATACTTTTCCTCTTAAGAGAGTTGTCTCGTGAGAATTGTGGTGCGTGCTTGCTTCGTTTGTTAAACACCACAGCATGCTGCCATTTTGGTAAGGGCAAGTTTAGCCTGATTATAAAAATGTTCATTACTTTAATATAGTTTATGGTGTTGAACTGTGATTGTTTGTTTGGTAAGTATTTGTTTATAAACTGTAAATGAAAACATTAGAGCAAATAGGTTTTTACAACTAAAGATAATAATTATATTTAAGTAAATGAAAAAGTAAGTTTTATACGCGTTGTAAATATTGTTAAACGTTTGAAGTCAAGTTCCACACACCAAGTAATTTCAGTTTTATTCGTCAAGTTTAGTTAGATATTTTAAAAAGTTCAAGAGCCGTTGTAGTTTTTAAAATGTTAGCTGTGCTAAATATTCTATCGTTGATGTTAACAGTTTTAATGTCTGTCGATAGTCCCAGAGTGATAATGCAGTAGATCGGCTGAAAATAAAATTTGAAATCAATTAAACTTGTGTGTTTTATGGAAGACTTCTCTTGCTTGACCTTTACATAACCAACTTCTCGCGACCCTTGTGAGGCTCATTGGAGCCGACGCTTATCTCCGATTTTTTTGCAATATAAATTAAAGGTAGTGATAGTCTTTGACCTTCCCCCCTCCCCCTACTCCTCCCTGGACAGGACACTACCCATGAAAATAGAAGCTGCTACTATTTCATAAATGGCGGCCATTTTAATATGATTTTGTCTGCATTCAAATTAGCCTCACTGGCCGCGTTTGGCGTAAGAAATTATTTTGGTTTTCTAACAGTAGGACGAGGCTTGGGAGGCTTGTTTATATGCTAACAGAAGAATTTCATTATGTACGCCATTTATGAAACAGGTGTCTACTTACCGTCAGAAGGTCATACAAATATTCAAATCTCGGCCCAACCGGGGATCAAACCCAGGCCCCATTTGGATGGCAGAAATCATAACAACTGTGTCAAACACGCCACCGAATCGATATTTTGAATCCTAATAATAATAATAATAATAATAATAATAATAATAACGGTTTATTGTCAGAATATCCACATAGTGGCTCTTCAGCTGAC
>JANCMA020346167.1:0-21520 GCA_024336925.2 Zoanthus solanderi | reverse complement strand
GTCGTTCCTGTCTGCAAAGCCCTGAATCTCGTCTGCTTTGTTGCTCAGCCAGGTGTCCTGCATCTGACGCAGCTTGCACTGAATGTTGCTGTGCACATTCCTCAGTGCGTCTTTCTTTGCAGTTGACTTGGGGTCAGCGATGTGCCCTCTGTATACACGACCTTTTTCTACTAACAGCTGCTGAATTTCTGTGCAATTTTCATCAAACCAATCCTTGTGTTTCCTAGCAGTTGGTCCCAGACAATCCATAGCTATGGCATACACCATCTTGCAAAGCTTGGCCCACGCTGCTTCCACATCATGGTCGTTCGTCACGGTGGATTCGAGTGTCAACAAAGGACTTCTTGATGTTGGGGACCTTCAGCTTGCTGGTGTTCAGGCGTCTGAGAGTTTTCATTCCCTGCGGACGTCTCTTGGGCTGAACGCGAATTTTAAGCTTGAGACGGTGGTCTGTCCAGCACTCTGCGCCGCACATGGCCTTTGTAACCTGCACATCC
This sequence comes from Zoanthus solanderi, assembly GCA_024336925.2. Lineage (NCBI taxonomy): Eukaryota > Metazoa > Cnidaria > Anthozoa > Zoantharia > Zoanthidae > Zoanthus > Zoanthus solanderi. The sequence continues at coordinate 21,023 of JANCMA020346167.1, read as the reverse complement.
TGCCTGTCCCTCTTCCTGACAATGACATAATCAATGAGATGCCAGTGTTTTGAGCGTGGGTGCATCCATGAAGTCCTGTTGCGGTTAGGGAGGCGGAAGATGGTGTTCGTGATCAGAAGATCGTGCTCTGCACAGGTCTGGAGGGGTAGAAGGCTGTTGCTGTTGCAGCTTCCAGTCCCGTGCTTTCCAATCACACCTTCCAGGTGCTGCTGTCACAGCCAACTCTCGCGTTAAAGTCACCAAGAACGATGAGCTTGTCAGCGTCTGGAACAGTGGTGATGATAGTATTCAAGTCTTCATAAAACTTGTCCTTGACCTCATCTGGGTTGGTCATGGTCGGAGCGTAGCAGCTGACCAGGGTGGTAAACTTCTGTTCTAGGGACAGAGGGAGTCTCAACGTCATTAGGCGATCGTTCATTTCTTTTGGTGGGCGAACAAGGTTGCCAACAAGGGATGACTTTACTGCAAAGCCAACTCCGGCTTCCCGTCTTTCCTCAGGTCCTTTCCCACTCCAGAAGAAGGTGTAGCCTGCTCCTCTTTCGCAGACTTCGCCCACTCCGGCAATTCTGGTCTCACTTAGGGCAGCAATATCGATGCTGTATCTTGCAAGTTCATTCGCAATGAGAGCTGTACGTCTCTAGGGTCTATCTGCATCGACCCTATCGAGAAATGTGCAGACATTCCATGTGGCAATTTTCAGTGGGGTGATTCTTGTTTTCTTCTCTGATGTTTTGTTGTTGTTTCGACCACATGAAATAGGGTCCCTGCCAGCTGCAGTAAACTGGCCAGGGTTGTGTGGAGCAGGCAATGTTTGGAGCACCTTTCTAGCCCCTTCCTCATGCCATGGAGGTGAGCAGTGCATTCCTGAAAAGGGCTGCTCAGACGGCTGCCGGACTCCACCGCTGCTCCTTTCAGTGAAGAACGACCCTATGGCCTGAGCCGCCTGCGTGCAGGTCTGCAGCTATGACTTCTAGTGTACCCACACCTGTCGCTTTGTTGCTCGCCCATTGCCACAGGACTTGGGGGTGATGAGTCAATCACTGATGACATGCGCGGCGACTTTATTTAAAGTGAGGAAGAGTTGCGCACCGTCAACCTCACTCTCTCGTCTGGGACCATCTCTATCCAGTGGCAGGACTAGGTCGAGACGACTGGAGATGGAGACGGATGCAGTGGATGACCAAGATGTCCTTTCGTGCCTCATCTTGCTCTGTACACTCCACGGTGTGTTGCTGTAGCTGCCTTCCTCTTCGTTGAACCATAAAGGTTTCTTCCGCAGAGTCCGCCGGTGTCCAGTCTTCACACGCATAGGTAGGCAAGCCCTAAGTCACCGAGGGTTGTCAGACCCGTTGGCTACCCTCACATGGTTTAGCCTGCCAGTCGAAGCGGTTTACTGGGGTGTGGCTGCTGTTGCATGCAAACAGCTACTTGGAGCCACATGTGAGGGTTGAGTGCAGGTGAGGACCAAAGCGGGTGAACCACCCGAAGGTGCGACTGTTCCCCAGTCAGAGGTACTACCCCTCCCATACACCCCATATATATCCCATACACCCCATATATATGATATATATTTATCATAAATGGAATTCTACAGAAACAGTTAAATTAATAATTATACACCGTAGTGAAAAGAATTTAAAATTGACGTTTTGGACTGTAGTCCTTGGTTGGAGTGAATGTAGTTAGGCACACTCTGACGAATGACTACAGTCTGAAACATCAGTTTTAAACTCCTTTCACTACGGTATATAATTTATCTAGTATACATTAAGACCAAGAAGTTAAGACTATATATTTTTTTCTAATTTCATAAAAACACAGAGCATGGGTTGGTTATTGGAGTATTAACGATTCTTTGTTCACTCGTCAGAGATAAGTGAAATTAGATGTTAAAGTTCTAAGTGAAACGTTGTCAATGATTGAGTTTTCTGAGGTTTTCTAAACCTAAAGGCCAGACCAGTTTCTTTAGTTTTACTGGTGCACAAATCCAATCTAGATCTACAATTTGGGCTGTTTTACAGAAAGTAGGAAAAAAATAACATCTTAGAAATGTTAATGCTAACTTTTGAACTCCATGCAGAATATTACGGTATGTGCCCCCCAAAGTTGAAATAATTGGTTTACCAGTATCCTAACTTGTGAGCAATTTGATAAAAACCAATAAAATAATTTTGTTTGTCTTAAGTTGAAGAGAAGAAACTATTTGTATGTTATTGTAACTTTTGAACCATTTGATAAAAATTTATAAAGTGAGTATCATTTTGTTTGTCTTAAATGCAAGCAGCTGGTATAAATAGGGGACCCCCTGGGTCAATCAATTGATATCAAAATATTCAAATATGACAACCATTGGACCGTTATGGCACGGACATACACTTGAAGGTTGTTGCTGTACAATTTAATCGTTTTTGGTAAATGAAATAAAGAATCTTTAAATTGAAAAACATATTGTGTAATGAACGTAAGATGAGCAGACTCGAGATAAATTTTAGGAAAATTACATTTTTAAAGTAACACGGTAAAACATGTTTCAAACACCTCCATGTTCACTGTCAGTTACTGGAGGAAATAAATTACACGAGTGCTTACAATATACAATAATAGCAGTGAAAATTCCAGTAGAGCAATTGTGCATAAAGCAAAAGAAAAAAAATTAATATGGAAATTACGCAAAAAGACCCAAATTAACATGAAAAACTTGCTTGTTCAATGAAGGTTTTTCCCAGAGGATGTGCAAGGCTTCTTTGATCCTAAGCTGATAAGTTGAAGAGGCAGAAAAGTCTAAAATCTTGAAATTGTTCTCGGTACATAGATTACTGCAAGTTTCTGAGGCCAAAACATCCCCTCTCTCCCAGTTAAGAATCCCAACTGGTAGGAAGTAAACCAGTTGGCTATTTACAAAGCATGGTGAATTGTCCCCAGGGATCACCAAAGACAAATCCATTCAGTAGTCCGAGGCAGGGATTTGAATCCAGGTCTTTCACATTCAAATCCCCAACTTTAACCACTGAGCCACAGTGCCTCCTTTTTGTATACTTTTATATACAATCTTATTATTTCGACCAGTAGTAAACTTCAAAGTATCAAAATAAGATTTCCCTTCGCTACAAGTGAAGTGGGAGGAATCAGAGTAATGGCTGTCATGTTTGTAGGTTAATGATTAACTAATCAAGATCTTCCTTAGAAAGGTCTCCTTTTATACCAGCGGCTCGCATTTAAAGAGTAGAAACAACCTGCTACTGTAACTTTTGTAGCAGTTAAAGAACCGAGTAAATTTGGTTTTAATACAATTCTCAATCACTGAAGCCTACATAATATCACTGATAAATTTGGCTAAAAGTCGGCCGGTGGGAGATGATCTTAAGGCAACTTAAGATATTCATATATTTAAATAAAATTAATATGCTATTAGTATGTTTGTGGTGTTTTTGTTTTTGTCATTATAAAATTATAGTATTTGCCAATAAATACTGTACCCAAACTCCACTAAGAATTCTTTTCCCTCTAGATTTTGCTCGAGAGATATTTCAACTTCCACATCACCAAAGTTGCCATCCTCAGTTGTCAAATCTAGAAGATCCTCATCTTATCCTAACATAAAGATTGCCACAGAATCAACTTCCCAGAAACACAAAGTGAAAGCTTTAACAGAGAAAGAATTATATGATGCCGATACTACAGCAAAAGAACAGTGGATTACAGAATGCTCAGATTTTAAAGAACTGTTTGTTGTTGATCCAATGGAATACAAGGCATTGCAGTATCAATACCACGATCCATTTCCAGATAACTGGGTGGATGAAACTGTTGAAAGTGCAATATTTAGTGGTTTAAAGAAAAAAGACCTTTTCATGCAAAGACTTTTTGAGCTTGGGAAACTTGAAGAGGAAACAATTTTGAATGAGAGCAAGAAAGACAAGGAATATTCACATCTTGTAACTGTTAAACAGCAATTGAGTCAAAAGAACAAAAGGCAGGTTGGTGTTCAAACTGGACTCCCGACATCAAGGGCCATTTCAGCAAGACTACCATCAAATAACATCTTGAGACCAATGTCAAAAGTTAAAGTTTGTCGTAGTTATTCAGCCAGAAGGGCAACAAAGTCAGTTCATTCTGGTTATGAAAACTCGCAACACAGTATAATTCAAACTTTAAGAAACACTGGTTACAAATTAGGGCAATCTTTTATTCCTGGGTCATTGTTCCCCAATACTCGAGAGATTGCTACACAATTTGATAATAAAACTACACAGAAACATGGGTTTATCAAAACCAGCAATTCACTTCCAGGTATGCATAAGGGCTTAGGATGTAAATCAACAAAGTCACATTTCTGTCAAATATGCAAAATGAAGACCTCTTCATCTTCAAAACACAATTGTACAAGGAACAATACGTCACTACATACACTGCGAACACAATATGAACTCAAAGCAACAGAAAGTTATGATATTACTGAATTGGCCAAGACACTAGAACCTCCATGTAAGGACCAGATGAAGAAGTCAGGACACAAAACACCAGCAGATAATACATCACTGAAGGGAATCATTCCAGGAAAAAGTTGTTTTTCACAGCGTCGTATTTCTCTTACCTTAGATAATTTGCTTGTTAAAGGTGCAAACACCAGGGCTGGTACAGGTCGATGTAAATCCGGAAAAAAAACTTCTAAGAAAAAATAACCATTTTCTTTATTTGAGGCTTTAAATAATAGTCTTTAAAATCAATGCTTTATTATAATAATAATAATAACAATTACTTTATTTAGGCGTCAATTTATTTAGCTGGCCAAAGGTCTACTAATTGGGGACACCATCTTTACCACTCTAAGGTGGACGGAAACATTTCACACAACAGACACACACACAAATACACACGTTTCCGAGGGCCTACGGTTTAACGTCCTTATCCGAGAAGACGCGAAGGTATAACCATTTGCAGATGTTAGATAAATAAAAGAAACTGATCAAAATACTTCAAATATGTTCCTTGACAAAAAAAAATTGAAAAATCTCGGTTATACAGTAAGCCAACTCCCCAATTTCGTAAAACATTTACCAAAATTCTAATTGCTCTGAGAAAAAATTGCTTGGCTTAGAGGTGTGAATAACTACAGTATGCAAAATGCAATTAAATGTAAAATTGTATTTGAACTTCAAAGAAATTGGAAGCATTTACATACATATGTATTTAACTTTTCTGTATATCTAAACTGAAAATTGGAACGAATGAATGATGGTAGGCATAATGTCACTAATTCTAATGTACACAACAATTCTGAATATAAGCAGCTCAACTATCGCGTTTCTGATTCATACTCATCATCACCATCATCATCATTTTCTTTTAAAATCCAAATTTTTCCACCTAGGATGGCTTTAGCGGGCGATGACTGCTTTCCACATGTGTCATTCCTGCACCACATGCTCCTCCACTCCCAACATTAGTTCATATCACCCATAATACACTGCATGCTCCAATTTTCCTAGGCCTTCCAGCTGTTTGTCGTCCCCCAACTCTCACCTTGTCCACCTCACTCAACACAAAACCCTCTGCCCTTTTCACATTTTCAATCCATCTCAGTCTTCTATGCTTTAACAGAAAGGTCTTCAACACCACACATCTCTGCCACATCACTGCTAGACCTCCTGTCTTGCCACCTAACTCTGGCCATGTATCTCAGCATCCTGCAATCACTTCTGCAAAGAACATCCATCAGTCTGCTTGTCAATGCCCATGTTTCTGGTCCATACAGTAGAGCAGATATCATACAAGCTTCATATACCCTTCCCCTAGTCCTTAGTTCTATGCTGTAGTTCACCAAATGAATAAACTGGCTATTTCTCACCATTTTCTCCATGCAGCTGTTATTCTCACTCGCTATGCTCTCTCCACATCTGGCTTCACAGTCCAGCATCATCTCCCAAGTAGCAAAACTGTTCTATTTGCTCCAACACGCCTCCATTTACTCTTAACCCAGGATCCTTGTCGTCTCACTGCCATCACTATCCTTCCCCTCTCTCGCACATCTTGGAAATACAAAGTTCTGCACCTACTGAAGATTTCTCAGACCTGAGCATCATTTGTTACACCATTTACTACACTCTGTACATATCAGAGTTTGCTCCCACTCCTCATTCACACCATCTACAGGGGCCATCATTCTTCCTGAATCCTCTCTCTAGCCTTATTTTCCAATCACCATTAATTTTGTCTTTTCAGTATTTATTTTCAGTCCCCTCTAAGTACTCCATCCCTTCCTTCCACCTGTTAAACATGTCAGTCACTTCTTCCTTTGATTCTGTTGTCAATACCAAGTCATCAGCATAAAGCAGGTCCATAAAGTGAATATCCATTCATACTCACCATATGTGAATATCCTTGGAGCTGTAAGTCGGATATTTGCAGGAGCACCTAAATGGTTTAAAACTGCCACTCGAAAACCCTGCTCCAAAGCAAAACTTGTAAAAGTTCTCACATATTTTGACTCACTGCAGTTTGCTATCCCAGGCACAATTATTATTGTATCAAGTTTCTAAAATAAACAAAAGGTTACAACAGTTGGATCAAGGAAGATTGCTAGGACACAATCATAAACTGTTAACAGAAATTAAACTTTGTCCGGCTGCCAATAGCAGTATTAAGTTAAATTGGTGCATGCAAGTCTTGATAATAAGACTAAATTTCGATTTGATTTGGAATTATTTGTAACAAACACTTGGATCTGAAAGCACACATTAAGAAAAACCTTCCATACTATTTTTCTGATAGTCTAAATTTTAACCTGTAAAACTACTCTTGCCTGAGATTGCATCGAGTGAAAATTACACACTATTCCTTAACTTTTTCTATAGGTGGGATATCCCAATCAACTCTAACATGAAGCAGCATTAACGTATTGTCCAGTAACTATTAAGAGTTCTTCAAATTAGCAACAATCCATTCTTTTTCACATTTTATTTAGCAATATTTCAAGGTTTTGGTTGGCAGAGATACGAGTACATGTATGTTGTTTTTTGTGTTCAATGTCCTTACAGCAAATTTTGGTTTCAGAGAACATTACCAACGTACAGTACAGCAACAAATTAAACACACTACATCAGTTTTACTTTTAAATGTCTAAATGAAAAATGTTTTAAACAAAACAGTACAGTACTGTGTAACAATTAAATGCTGAGTACTTTTTTTATATTCCACATCCAAGTTTAAGCACAGAAATTGCACTTCGAAAACAATAATATAATTATTGTATTATTCTACTCCTTCAGATTTGTAGCAAATTAAAATAAAACTTAATATTTGTAAATTGATTTTTGAACATTTATTCTTCAAACACATTATTGTAAACTTAGTTGTACTAGATTCATGTTGTACAACTGCACATCTTAAAGCTATACAGTTTTACAAGGTTCACAGGAATTCCATTTTTGCACCATAATTGAAATTTGAAAAGGACACATGGTTTTCAGGTCACTGGTGTCTTTTGGAAGCACATTATGGGGGCTGTTGCTTTTCAGAGCTGGTGGGGACCCTTGAAGCATTGGGAATAATCCCTTATATAACCCTTTAAGCCCTAAAAAGTCAAATGACAAATTGCTTAATTCTCCCAACTAAATTTCATACTTTATTTAAAAGCACTTTGGGAGAATTTGGCTTTTCATGCTGGATAAAATATTTTACCCAATGAAATTCTTAATTCTTATTACTAAATGTATCATTTTGTATAAGATATGTTAGGAGAATTGAGATTCTGATAAACTGCCTTGGGTTAAAGTGATTAAGCCAAATAATAGTGAGCCTGAGAATTAGTCCTGGATTGCCAAGAAACTAAAAGATGTTTAAAATTGAGAAGGACTTTACAAGATGTTGAAATCAAAGGTCTAGCTTACTCGTATTCCATGTGCATCACTTGATCTTGGTTCAAACACATCAAAAGTGACGGTTGCCCCATCATTCATCTTAAGGTGGTGATGAACACTTTCAAGCCTTGGAACACAGACACGTCCAACTTTGCCTACAACTAGAGTTTGCATGTGACCACTTCTACCCCAAAGTGATGGTGGAACATAACTGCAAAATTATCAAATTAACACTTAATTAGAATCGTAGAATGTAAGTATTATTAATTATAATTATGAAAATTCTAAATCATATGTTTTCCACTATACAACACAAATTATAATAACGACTTTAAGTTGATAGCTTTATCTTTTTAAGCTCAATTACAGAATTGTTACAGAATTGTAAACAAACACAAAAATCGCCATGCAGGAAGCTTCCAAAGACAATGTACTAACTGAATTTCTGGAGCTGTAATAAGTTTTAAAATTTTTGTCAAGAAAGGGAAAGCAAATATTAGAATAATTGGTTTACAGTACATATACTGTTAGTAACAAAAAAAAATATTTCAATTTATAACATGTACACCAGCAGGCTCCTATGAATGCATGCAGACAATTTTTTTCTTGGACATGCATGCATGCACATTGTGAGTGCTCAATACTTGTTACAAGTGCTGTTGTTGGTCTAACATCTTGTGACTTCAGTACTGAACATTTACTGTTCATTGTTAATATTTACCAGTTCTTTTGTTACGTTGTTCAACTTCGTATATAAATATTATACTGGTGATGTTTTAATGATGCTTTTGAGCTTGGGAGAGGTTTAAAATATCCATTGTTTGATGAATTAATTTATTTTTGAAATTTAAAGTATATCAAATAAATGCAATTAGTAAAATTGTTAATTTTGTAATTTATTGTCAGTATTTTTCTCCAAATATTTATCAAAAGTGCAGAAAAACAAAGAAAGTGTGAAATATATAGTGCAGATTTTATAGTCAATAGTGTGGAATTGCACCTTCCCACTTTGCCAGATGCCCTGTTCATAATTGATTCATATATTAATAATGTCAGAGATAGCAGCAAACTAGAGATATTTTTTAATGAAAGTTATATACTAGTTACAGTAAGTTATATAACAGCTGTAACATCTTGATGCAATGCCTCACTGGACCCACAACTCGTCAACAGTTTCTTTACTGTTCTTAAGATGAGAGTGCATGTTTAGCTTTCCCAGAACAATAAATTAATCAAGCAGAAGCTTTGGTCTGAATGAGGACCTGGAAGGCTGGAAGGCAGTCATTCGTCATTCCAACTGTGTCAGTTAACTGTGCCATTGAAAACTGATGCTCATTTATTGACTGGGCAGCTGAGTACTTAAAACTGGAGCAAGTAATGTGTTGTACCTTCCTAAAGCACCCATTAGGGTACTTTGAATTAAACTATGATCTTTTTGTGCCACTGAAAGAAACAATAGAATGATAAGTTGGCAAAAGCAAATAGTGTGCGCTGGTACGGACATGTATTGAGGAGGGAGGAGAATGATATGATGCTTCAAGGAAGGCATTGTGTTTCAAGGTGGAAGGCTCTGGAGGAGGAGGGGATGGCCGAGGAAGACCTGGAAAAATCAAGTAGAAGATGAGATTAAGAAGATTGGTTTGAAGAAAGAGAATGCCCTTAATCAATCAAAGCGGCGAAAGGGTGTGAACATGGTCATTTCGCCACCCTCATCAATGGGGTCAAAACTGGATCAAAACTGGTCTACTACTATATACTGACAGTGACATATTATAAACGCACAAGTCATATACTTACCGTTGCCTCAATATTGGGCAGGACTCTAAAACAGCTTCAGTGAACCATGAGCCAGAATGTAAGCAATCAGGTACAGACGGTTTCCCCATTTTTTCGTTTAACAGATAGATGACAATAAATAACAGAAATATGGCAACCACAGTCACAGTACCAACAACAAAATAAATTGCTTCAATCCTGAAACAAAGAGTAATGATCATTAATACTAGGAGTAACTAAAAGATAAGCAATGCAGGCTGGACAATTGTACTGTAAGATAATCTACAGTGGTGCTGCACCACTTTGGTACCAGCTCACAATCGAGGACTGCTTTGTCGCTATCAACCTTCAAAAAGGCTTGTTCAGTTTTTATTGATGAGGCTAATAACTCATGCACAGCAAAAATATTTATCAAAACTTGTTTGTATGTCTTGTGTTTTCTCCATGTAAATAAAGTGTTGTAAGTTATTGTTATAAGATGTAAAAAATGTTTCAAAGACTTTTTTACCACACAATCCATAAAGACATAAAATTACAGTGTGCATCCAGTACTATGCTCTGTCAAACAACGCATTGGTGGGTGCTGGAGTTCTTTGACTAATCAGGAAAGAACAGGCAATATTTTGTGACAGAAGCAAAAAAGTGTAAACATTTTCACTGTCTTGCATTTCCTGATCATGCATAAAGCTGAGGAGCTTTCAATCTGACGAGTTTTATAGTAAATCAATGCAAAATCATTCTGTTTCTGTTCCTCCTTTACAACTTCCAAATTACATTGAAATCCTGGCATGAGCACTGCTTTGCTAATGTTTAGATGATCATCACATGAACACACTTCCACTTGCACATGTGGACCTTTCAAATTAATATCAATTAAACCCAGGGACTCTAGGAAATTTTGGAAGAACATTTCTTGCAATAAGTTTTGAACCTGTAGATATCCAAATTAGGGTAGTGTGCTCTGTTTGAGCTTGTAATCTTAAAATGAGAGTAAAAAACATTTTCAATCAATCAATAACCATCACCACCATCATCATCTGATTATCGAAGTGAAGCAAATGCTGATTTTGTGTCATGCATGTACGTAGCTTTTGTTATGTTTTGTAATTTACAGATATTTTAATAAAGGGTTACCATGCCAGCAACTTGTAAGATACTGTAAGTATATATAATAATTACAAGATTTATGCAGCAACGTGTAATTGTTCAACATACATATAACAAATAGATTTTCAGTAGGAGCAAAAACTGTCAAGTTCTACTAATGTAGCTTAGGAACATTTGTTTGGGAGTTCCCTGGTTTGGGGGGTTTATTATTAGGTTTAGCTTGAGATGAGCTCACGATCACACAAACAACAGCACAGACAAAAACAGTGAAAATCACAAATATGCAATCTAGAGAAAATATAGTCTAGAATCGGTTTTTAGAAAACGCAAACAAAGCAACTAAAAAGTTATGTAAAAAGAATTATTTCTAGGGGAGTCAGGATGATGGAATGAGTACCACTTTAAAATGCTTCCTATATCTCTGTGACATACATGCAAACCAATCTTAATTGGAGATGACAGTTTTTCTCAGTCCAATTACTTCAGTTTTGATTCTTTGTTTTCTGTAAGCAAATTCACAAATTTGACAAACAAAAAACAGATGATATTCTGCGACTGGCTATGCATTGTACCTTTAAATGCAAAGAATTTTGAGTGAAAGTGACTTGAAATAAACTTTTAAATTATACACAAGTATTACATTACAGACATATTTTAAATCGAGCAAATCACTAGAAATGCCAAAAATAATAACTAAAAATAAACAAAGGAGCAAGTAAATAAATATGCAAAAAACTAAAATAACAACCTCATATAACAATATTCAAATTTAACATAAATTATTTAAAATAAACTGATCATTAGAGAATATTTGTTAATTACATGCATTTTCTCAGCAACCTTAAACGCTAAAATCTTGAGATCTAAACTAATACAACAATTTTCTTAAACGTTTAAATTTCCAGTGTCTGATAAGGTATTACTTAATCTTATACGTGTTTGCTTGTGGCGTCTAATATATGTACAATATACGCTTATGGATATCAGTTGTAGACGGGCTTAAATTTGCTCGAATTCGAGCACAAGGGTATTATATTGTATGTTTACGCACGTAATGTTTGAAACCTTCAGTCATAAAACGATTAATAAGTTTTTTCATCTGAAAACAAGGCACATAATAGAAGCATTTTGAGTTTTTTTGTAAAAAAAATGACGGTCGAACGCAACGCACAGAAAATGGACAACAGATATTAATTACACAGCAGCTGCATATCTTAAGCTTACCTTAAACTTAAAAGAGTTGGCATTGCAAGGAAAACTAGATCATTGCCCACGTAAAGACTGGAAATATTACGAGAAATGAACACAAATTAAATCAGGAAAAACCTCGTTAAATATTCGAGTTAATTTCGAATTCTAACAAGACAAAAATATTTTGTACCACCAACGGGAAACTTAATGAATAGTTAATATATTAAAGTTAATATTTACCCTGTTTGCTGCTCTTTTTTTAAATGTAGTGTTTTGAAACATGACACTTTTGGTGAAAGGACTAAAGAACGTTTTCTAAAAACTTGTATTCTATTTCTAGTCAAGCGGATTATTAGCACATGCTGGAATTTTCACGAGAACAAGTTGGCAAGTCATTAACAGTCAAAACAAAACATTGAACTGTTGTACAAGAAATACTGTACCTCTCTTTTTCAAACGATACTTCGAGAATAACCATCCTATTTCCATTTTAAATGAAAATTGTAAAATGATCACATAGTTTCAAGCAATTTTTGAGAATAAGCTAAGCAAAAGAGCAGCAATATACTTCAACCACCTACATTTAATTCAACCGCGAGATAGTATTTCCACCTTGAAGGCCTGGGCTAACCCGACCCAGTTTTCCCTATTCAGTCATTATTACACCAAAATGGCCGCAAGAAGTGAATGTTTGGGAAAAGGACAAGTTAAAGACACAGTAAATTTATTCCTTTTTTTCTTATTGTTGTTGTAACTTCCTGGCTCACATTACGATAAGTACCCTTTTCGTTAGTTTGACGTTGATTTTTCGTGCAGGTTTCAACGTAGAGAAGTATATAAAAACTAAGTATATGAATGCGTAATTTTTTGTTTATAGTTAATAAGTAATTTAAAAACTCCTAAAGCTTTCTGTTCTTTAAACATTTATTCAGAAACCCAGTTTCAAATCTGAGTAAAATCAACGAATATGTTTTTAGTGTAAAACTGGTTTCACTCTTTTTGCTTATACAGGAAATTTTTGTGGACGTCATAACAAAACTTTGTCAGGTTGTTTTCCCATTGGCAGATTTGCTGTACTGGTTTTTCACTAACCTTCGTTGCAGTCTAGTTACGTTGTATTTAGCTTCTTTTTTTAGTTTTGAACCTGACTATTGTTTTTTCACTCATTTTTACGGAATGCTATAATTGGCAGAAGCGGTCAAAAATTCTTTTTTCCTGTTGAATTTTGACAAGTCAACAATTTTCTAAGTACAGGAGTCGAGAAATTTTAATTGACTCAAAAATTTATAACCAAGTTCATGTTCTTGACACGAGTAGAAAATTCTCGACAGGAATGTAAGTTTCTTGATTCAAATAAAAAATTCTTGACTTGGGCAGAAAATTAATTCTAGACTTGGAAAAAAAACTTGACTCAGAAAAGAAATTCTTGACTAGGAAAAGATTCATGACTGACAACGAAAACAAATTCTCCACTCCTTTTGTCCATTTAGAGCATTCCAACAAAACATTTTTTCAACTCATCTCAAAAAACATATACTGCTATAACTTTGTACACTTTTTGTCTTAGTTCAGTTGAGGCAGACACTGAATCTTGATCCTGAAGTATGGATAAAATTTTTTGTTTTAAATTTAAACTAGGTGTATTATAGCAACCATTAAAGGCATTCAAGGAAAGTTTCACTTTTGAGGGAGTTAGGGGACTGGGTCTAGAATTTAGAAGTTGGATTCCCCTTCCTTTTCAATAGTCCTGGATCTGCCCCTGCTAACCTTGACTAAGTATAACTTTCAGATGGTGTGAGGTACGTTTGATAAGTTTTTCCCCCACAGAGTCATTTATAACTGAGTTAAGTAAACAGCTGTCCAGCCTGGATCAATTCTGTAATGGGAAAGTTTTGGTTATTGATAAAGAAAGTAACTGGTCAAGGTTAGCCAAATTCACAAAAAACATACTCTATGATTACCAACCTAGCTGTTAAAAATTTACAATAATTTATTACCAAACAGGTTTTAAAAATGATTATAACAGGAAATAAAGTGCATGCTTTTGTTACTATATGTTACAGGAGCACTGTTCTGAACCTTACATCAAAGTATCCAGAGCAGACATTGAAAGACTGGTGACGGAGGTGTTGCAGCTGAAGGAGTTCTTGCCAAAGGTGAGCAGAATAATAGTGGCAGTGATAAAGTTACAAAAATGTGATGATAATAAAGTTCTTAATGTTGTTTGTGAATCCCATATTAAAATGTGCTCATTCAAAAATTGGTGCACTCTATAATTGCATTTTCTTCTCAATCCTTTCAACATAGGACGTTCAAAAACATTCCAAGGAAGCATAAACATTTATATTGTTTTAAGTGTCCATTTTAGCTATTATAAGTGATATCTTTAATGGCATGTTAAAATCTTCCTTTTGCTCCACCACAACAACCCACACAATACAAATGTGGTACATAATTAAGTCCCAGAACAATTTTATGAACTTGATACAAGGAGTTTGTTCGAATCCCAAAAAAAAAAAACAGAAAATCCCGGAGCTTTGTTATCAATGGCATTAGACCTAAGAAAAAGAATCTTAGACCCATAAAGTTCTGAAAAAGGTTTTTATTCCTGGATAGTTTGGAAAAAATAGCTCTTAGAACCAGAAATTCTTTCAAAAATAGCTCTTATAGGCCATGATAGTCTTTGAAAAGTACTTAGATCTAAAAAATCCTAAAAGGAGATTCTTAGTTCTTGAAAGGTGTAAAAAAGGAAGGAAAGCACTGAAAAAGACTCCTGGAAAGTCCTGGAACAAAGCTGTTTAATAGATCTTTAAGATTTTTCAAAATGAAAGCTCTTACATTTGGAAAGTTTGTGAAAAAAAGGTTTTTTATCTGGAATTGTTATTCCTGGAAACATGAAAAGGCTTGTAGACCTGGAAAGACCTGAAAAAGACAGTCCTTGTATATTCCTGGACTGCTCTGGAAAAAATCTCTTGAACCTGAAAAGTCCTGAAAAAGACAGTTATTCTTGGAAAGTTTAGTAAAGATTCCTCCTTTTTGAAATTTCTGGAAAAAAAGGCTTTTTGTTTTGAAACGTTTTGGAGAAAAAGCTCCTAGAAATGGAAATTCCTGAAAAAAGGCATTTTTCCTGGAGAACTCTGGAAAAAGGCTCTTGGACTTGAAAGTTCTGAAAAAGACTGTTATTCTTGGAAAGTTTAGTGAAGACTCATATTTTTTAAAAGTCTGGGGAAAAAGAAGCTTTTTGTTTTGGAGAAAAAGCTACTAGAAGTGGAAAGTCCTAAAAAAGGCCATTATTCCTGAAAAACTTTAGAAGATTAAAACACTCTTGGACCTGAAAGTCCTGAAAAAACTGTTATTTTGGGAAAATTTAGTAAAGACTCATATTTCTTAAAAGCCTGGGAAAAAAAGGCTCTTTGTTTTGGAGAAAAGTTCCTAGTAGTGGAAAGTCCTAAAAAGACCTTTTTTCCTGGAAAAATAAATAGAAGATTAAAAGACTCTTGGACCTGAAAGTCCTGAAAAAACTGTTATTCTTGGAAAGTTTAGTGAAGACTCACATTTCTTAAAAGCCTGGGAAAAAATGTTCTTTGTTTTGGAGAAAAAGCTCCTAGAAGTGGAAAGTCCTGAAAAAGACCTTTATTCCTGGAAAGTTTGGTAAAAGACCTTTATTTCTGTAAAGTTCTGGAAAAAAGTTATGCAAAAAGTTTGAAAAAGGCCGTTTTTTCCAGAAAGACCTCAAAAAGTATTACAGTAACAATTCAATTTACTAATGGAGTAACTAATATACTTTTTTAATTTTAAAGTTATTTGTTTCCTAGTATCGTTAATTCTAGTTACTTTTCAAATGATATCAATGTCTTTAATGCTTAAGCTTTGAAGTGGTGGAAAATTTAAATTCAAGTTCAAATTTAGTTAAAAATTCCATCTTCCACTCCTTATTTCTCCACACCCAATACCACAGTACAAAAATGAATAGAAGAATCAAATTCATGATTCACAAGCTGAATGATCTTTATTTTCCAACTTGCAGTTGATACCAGATGTTGTTAGTCTTTATAAGAAGTTAGAAGCTGCTGAGCTAGGTACGAACTTCTAAAGGTATTATCATTTTAATTTGAACAGCAAATTCCACATCTTTTACTTCTTTATCGATGTTGTTATGACAAACAGGTAATTACAAAAAAAGTAAGCATTTTTTCTGTGCTTCCATGGATTGTCTTTAGATAGTATTTCATTAAAGATGATGCTTCTTTTCGTGTCGTTTAATGTTATACGTGGATAACTTTTTATGCTAGCAAGGAAGATTTTTTTCTTGGGCATTTTTCTCAAGGTAGTAGTGTTGACTGGTTAGGAAACTTGATGACTTTCCTTGTTATATGACGTTGACACTGCACAAACAATAAAAGGCTTTGAGATGTAAATGAGGATGCTTAAGCTTGTCTACGTGTAATCAAACTTATTGTAAAACACTAACTTAAGAAAAGGTAATATAGTTCCGTCAGTCTGTTTTAAAGAACGAACAGCCGATAGACTAATGAAGCATCACACCTAGAACAAAAGATCCTAACTGTGACAGTGCAGCTAGCATGAAACAAAGTAACAGTGTAATCTTCTTTGTTGTTTGTTAAGATCCCTAACTAGTTTACTCTAACAACTTTAATACAACCGTACCTTTGGATTTCAACACCATCATTTGAAGAAGAAATTATATCTAACTATATAGTGTTTATTCTACGATTCATTATAAGAATGATTACTCAACTTGAAATGGCATACATATAGAAGAACCAACTATGAGTAATTTTCACCCAATGGTTGTTAGCTCATAGCCCAGTTGCCAAGAGGGCAGCACGTGCTTTTCTGATGTTAGGGGATAGAATCTCATTTGGCGTTGTCTTTCTAGACTGCTTTGATAATAGTTTTGATACAAACTCAATCAAAATGGTCTTGTACACCCTTGAGAGTTATTTATAGGGACCTTTAGCAACGAGGACGGCAACGCCGACGCCGACGGCAAAGAACAATATAGTAAATAAAATAACTGCACGTTGGAATGTATCGAGCTCAGCACCTGCACGGAGTTGTCGCTAGAATTGGAACGTGAAAAGACCTTTTTTGGAGTTGTCAGGACTGCAAGGACGTCACAACGATAAGTTCTCGGTATTTGTTTAGCTTCATGGGAAAACATTTAATCGCTTTCTGCTTACAAAGTTTAAGGCGGAGAAAAGAATACCCCTATATATGAAACGCACAAAGAAGTAAAAAGTAAGTCGGGAATGTGATTCTTCTAAACCGTTTCCTTCCCGTTGCCGTCCTCGTTGCTAAAGGTCCCCATTAATGGAACTACACTGAAACTGACCTGCTACCAACAGCTCCATAACTTAATTGATAAAAGCATCATACTGGCACAACTATTACATGGTTCTTTGTCAATCATGTTCTCCTTTGCACGTACTTAAAGTGTATGAATAAGCTTAATTAGTATACACCAGATTGGCGACGCGCAATTTGATTGGTTTAGAAGTAGATGTGGAAGTATTTACCTCCAAAACAGAGATATGTCCAGAATCGACCACAGTAACAAAAAACACGATTTTATCACTTCAGCACTAAAACCACGAAAACAACATAATCTTGAAACTTAAATAATAATGGTTAAATAAATGACACGATTTTATCACTTCAACACTAAAACAACGAAAACAACATAATCTTGAAACTTAAATGACAATGGTTAAATGAATAATAATCTTAAAATTTTGGAGATTTCGGAGTTTTCGGGGTTTTTTTGGTGGCGTTTGAAAATTTCGCGGATTTCGGAGTTTTCGTTGCTGCGGTCGATTCTGGACATAAGTAGAGACCAAACATGAGGTAGTACTAAAAGAAAATGGCGGATGGGAGTAACTGCTTCGCGTCCGTTTCGATCACGATAAACACGAGTTTTTTAAAAAAACATTTAAAGAAATTCTTTGTTTTATGCAATATACGGTATTTTGTAGTTGACAAGGCTTCAAAGCCACGTGTTGTTAATTGAGCTGCGCATGCGTGAGTTCGTCAACTAACAAAAGCTTTTTTTTTCTCTTTTGTCGTGAAAGGAAATTTCTTGATCAGTTCCTTGCCGTATATTCTAAAACAGGGGGATAGTGGCTTAATAAATATCTTACTTTTACCACTATTCATCTTAATTTGAAATAGAATAAATGTTAAATATCGTTCGGAAAAGTAACTCCAGAAGCAATATTAACAATATTTTCACGTGACTGTTTTTCATTCCGTCTCATATATGAAGAGATTCAGTCTTGTAAATCTGAGAATCGCCGTTTGATATCAGAATGTGAACAGTCAGAAAAGTTGCAGCAGAAGCTGCAGCTGGATATGAAGAATATGGAAAAACGATACGATAACATACTGTGCGACTATGAGAAGACCATGGAGGTAAGAGCATTCATTTTGTTTTGTACCTCAATTACTGTCTAGAACTTTTTAATGCCCGTGTAAAATGTATATAACGAAGTAATATGATGATAATAATAATAATACAAGATCACAAAAATCAAGGTATCCAATTACCTTATGAGAAGTGAAGTTCCACGACTATAGCTTGTACGAAGATTTGAAGAGATGAAGATTGCTAAAGGATTAAGATCAGTCCTTAAAGCAACAAATTACGCTAAAGACCTCGGAATTATCATCACATTTGACAAAACAAAAACAGTGCTTACCAATGAAGACCAAAAAAATCATCGAAATTCAGCAGGCAAGTCCAAAACACGTCTCAGCCTTCCTCACTCAAGCAATAAACAGCATCTACATGAAGGAGACAGCAGAACAGAAATGGTTTGGAGCGTTTGCGACAGCACAAAGTGAAGACAAAGAAATGGCTACTGACGCGTGCAAGTAACTACAAAAATGGAGAAACATACCTGACATCGTATACGGTGTAAATACCAACATACGACAACAGCTCCTACCAACTAAGAAGTATGAAAAGGCCAAACTACAGCAGCACGTAGATGACTTGAATTGCAGAATGTGTTCACAAAAGCAAGAGACGGTCACCCATATTTTGAGCACATGCCCAAAGATAGCCCAGTCTCTATACACATCACCTCGCGATAATTTTCAAGAGCAAACAAAAACTTGAACCGTAAAAAAAAAAAAACAAAAAAAACAAATTACCTTGTTTTAGAATTATAGAATGATTCAGCAGTACTTCTGGCAGTAAGTTCAATAAGATACCAAGTCTTGGTCGGCAACCCACCTAGGAGAAGACGACTTTGACGCTCACACTCCCCAGTTAGTGGATCAAATAGCAACTCTTCCGATGAATGATGAATATAGACAATATTACGGCGTAAATGGGACCCGAGTTACAAGCGAGAGTGTCAAGCCCGGCAGCGTGTCTAGGGAACAGAAGCCATCATGAGGTCGTTATTCTGCTACTGCTAGAACAAAATGGTCAAAAGATTTAAACAGGCTTGTGACGAAGTGCTACATCCGGAGTATTCCGGGTAGCATAGGATACAGGAAACACATATTTGACTATTGGAGAGAGGTTGGCAAGTTTGAGATGAGTTAGCAGAGACTAGCTGATGAAGCAAGAACTGTAAAAGTAAATGGATGGTTGTCTGAAGTTGAGAGCTGGGGGTGAGAGGTAGGAAAGGGTCACAACCAAACGAACCAATGTGGAAACGAAGATTGGAGTCTCAAATTAAAAAATAAGAAGGGATCTAAGCAGAGTGGAGGTGCTCCTACAAGAACGATTGTTAAAAGATTATCATAAAGGCTAGCTGGAACGAAAGTACAAGATATCTGAAAATTGATTGTCTTAGACATGTGTCCACGTGTGTCTCAAACAAAAAATTACTGCCAAGGGTACAAAGATACAAAGATATGAGAACAGAAACAAACAGTTCCAACAGAACAGATTGTTTTAGAATGCCCAGAGAAAGTTTTATTCGGAGCTAAGTGGTGACAAAAACCTCTTTGATTCGACACCTAATGAAGGGGCGGCCAAGGAACTTCGGAACAGTATTTGGGGTAATGAAGCGACACACAACAGTAATGCAGATTGGCTGAAGAAGCTGAGTGAAGAAGTGAAAGTTACACAGCTAGCTCATATGTCCGTTGCAATACACAAAGTCTCATAGTTTCTGAGAAAGGTTCCGAACTGGAAAGCACCAGGTCCAGATTTGGTGCAAGGATTTTGGTTGAAGAACTTCACCAGCCTGCATTGCCTTATCGCAAATCAGCTACAATCATGCTTAAATAATGGAAACGTCTCTGAGTGATGAGCAAGGGACTAACAGTTGTTATCACGAAAGGACGCACTTTTTGACGCGCAGAAAAAGTGCACTGGAAAGAGTTTCAAGGAACTATGGACCAACTCTATATCGATAAAATAGTCGTAAGAGAGGTTAAATCCACAAAAAAAAAAGAATATTGTAGTGGGATGGATAGACTATAAGAAGGATAACAACATGGTACCACACTCCTGGATCCTTGAATTCCTAAGGTTATTTGGTGCAACCCAAAATATCAGGAGCCTGCTGGAAAATGCCATGAAGAGCTGGCAAACGGAAATGACTTCGAATGGTCAAAGCTTAGGGAATAACTCCATAAACAGAGTTTCTTCTCCAGGGAGACTTCCAGTCCCCCTCCTCTTTGTAATCACAAAGATCCCTCTCACTTTCATTCTTAGGAAGTGTGAAGCAGGGCATAAACATGCAAGCAACACTATGTTAAACCACCTTCTCTTTATGGATGTTTGGAGTTCTATGCCAGGAATGACATACAGTTAGATTCACTGATTCAAACGATGAGAATATTCAGCTAGGGATGAAATTTGGTATCGAAAAATACGCTGTCCTAGTCCTAAAATGTGGTAAGCTGTTACAGTCATAAGGAATTACATTACTTGAGGAGGACGGTATGCTCCTCGACCAGATGAAGAAAAAAAATGGGAAATAATACTAACGTCGTGTTAGACAAGTTGTACAGTTAAAGCTTAACGGTGGAAACCTGATACGTACCATAAATACTTGGACGGGCAATGTCCCTTGTAAGATTTTCGGGGGAGAAGGGTTTGGGGGG
>JANCMA020346061.1:0-11663 GCA_024336925.2 Zoanthus solanderi | reverse complement strand
GTCCAGTGACTGTCATATTTGGGATTTGTCCCCGGTCCCACGCGTACCACGAGTAAAGGCTTAATGAGCCTCTTGTTTTTAATATTTTCTCTATTCACCACGGTGTATTATTTAACTACTTGTAAAACTGTGACTAACTGATGAAGTAGAGGATTGACAATACAGTCACACTGAGTGAGGCGTAAGGCAAGTGTTAAACTTCTTTTCTAATTTTCATGGAAAACAAAAATCACCCATCAGTGCATAAGGATAAACAGCTAAAACGCCCGGGTGTAGGAGTGACTTAGTCGTAGAGGCAATTAATTGGCAATGTTTGGATAAGAGTTGAAACCTTTTGGAGCTACCAGTCAGTGTTTTTGTTGGATATAGTTATAATAAACGGATCAGTTAAGTTACTGATATTTCTAATAGCTTTGTTTTAGCTTGCGTTTGATTCATACTTTTAATGGTATAAAAGCTCATAGCCATACGATTGCCTATCGCTTAGGCAAAAGTTCCACTCATAAGATTCAAAAACGGTCCACTGATTATTAACCGACCCCTTTCTTGAGCTTCAATGATCAATGAGTTCTGAGTAACACCTTAAGTTTGACCCACTTACATATGAACTGACTGGGACTTCTTCTCCCGAAGAAAACTAGCACATATTTAACTTCACAAACCTGTTAGAACATATCGGAAAGAATGAATAGAGGAAAAATAGACAATGAGAAAGGTTAACATCAATTATTCACCTCAATTAACATTTATTTATAAATATCCGCTCTTAAAAACATCCCAAGTGTGAAAATCAAAAGAAACCAGGGGATAATTTCCGTACTGGAGCGTACTTTTTATGCATGCAGTTTCATCGCGTATTTTACTATAGAAGTTAGTGTCTGTGGTAAGGCTTAGTTTGTATGATTAAACAATAATATGCGCCAATAATGAAATTTTACCGAAACTGGCGCCTCGTATTTCATAATAAAAATAATAATTCCTTGCGTAATGCATGGTTAAAGTTTTGTTTACTCTTAAAAACATCCCAACCGTGAAAACTATAAATTAAACCTCGTAAATTAATTCCTTGAGTAACAGTAAATGGTAACACATGCGTGACACGGTTTGAAGTTTACCAAACCATGTCATTTTTAAAATTAGATGTTACTGTTATGCACAATTTATGCTCGTTGTGTCGTACGAAGAGTGAAAAGCTGACGTCTCAGGCGTTAATCAACTCAATATCGTTACAATTCTTTAGCACAAATTTATGTGCCACTTGGGAATTAAAGTACGTAAACTGGTCATTTACTTTAGTGATTTAACCGAATCTATTTATACAAAGTTGTTTACCCAAGTTTATTTCTCAACGGCTCGTCTATTTCGCTAGTACAATTTCTACCAGACTGCAAACTTCGTCACCCTTTTCTACAACTTTTCAATATACGAATAAATGAACTGAAAATAAAACATAAACATTAGTCATTATAGTTGTCGTCACGAGACACGACTCACCATGAGACTGTGCACTTGAGGGCTAATTCGATCTGTAAGCTTGACGAGTCCGGCTGAAGCAAACACAAACACCAAAAACCCCGTCACTAAAACTCGAAGGATATTCATATTCTGATCTTTGAATAAATCACGCTACAAACAGCTCGATTGCTTTGTAGAATGTAACACACCTGAAATTGTTGCATTAGTAACAACCAATACGCATGCGCGCCGCTCTCAGGTAGGTCCGGTTGATGGCCTGAGTCCTAAAATAACATTTTTTAGTACATATCACCTTGGCTACCCGCGATTTGATTGGTTTAGAAATAGTAGGTGTGAGACAATATTTACCTCCGTAGATAATGAAACCAAAACAAACTGGCGGATGGAAGTAGTCGCTTCGTGTCCATTTTGTAGATTGTATTTGAACATTTTATTTCAAAAAGACGAGAATTTTAAAGAGTTTTTAAAAAGACATTCTTTGTTTTACGCCATTTACGAAATTTGTAGTTCAGCAGCTGCCAAAACAGCATGTTTTTGTTGCAGACAAAATAAAATATATATATTTGCCCAACCATTTGAGCTACTCTGATCAATCGCCTCGTGTTACGCAACTGGTCAAGTTATTTGACAAATTCTAAGGATTACTACTGTCTAGGATTTAAACTGTTTTAGATAAGCATTCAACGTTTTTCAGTCACAGATTTTTTGAAACCATTTCAACATCTACTAGCTTGCCTTTGCAACTCAGTAGATGTTCTGCCACTATCCGCTTCAATTGAAACAGAATAAAAGTTTTAAAATTTACTCTCGGATAATCCGCGGCATTTGCATAAAATATTGTGAAACAATAGAATTCTATAGCCTGCTTTTCGTGGTTGGTTTGTACATAAAGTGTCTCGATCCGCAATGTTTACCAGTTTACGGAAACTTGTTCTCCTTTAAAGTTCAATTATTTGATTCGTTTAGGGAATTGGTTTAATTGTCTACTATTCATGCATATTTGTTCGAAAATTTAAAGCCAAACTGGAAAAAAAAAGAGGGAAATCTGGGATAGCACTCTTGCTCTTTGAAAGGAATCTTAAACGAGTTGCCTGTGGAGCATGCTAGCTTTGGTCTGAATTGTAGTTTTACTTGAGCGCAGTACATAGAGACTTTTGATTATATTTGTTTTTGAAAGGCAACGCTGAAAAAATCATAGGAGGAGGGTGAACATATTTAAAAAAATTCTTCACCCCTCCCCTCGGCAGAAAAAAATCCCTGCTGAGTTGAAAAGCTGGCGGAAACACAGCAAAAAACCTACAAGAACTACGTCTCTATTAATTTATATAGATGGAAGATTGAAGAACTCTTAGACATAATATAGTTTTTGAATCATTTTGATCCTAAGTTTAATTACAGTTTTGTGAGGTTTTAGAAGATAGAAAGTACAACTCCAAAGACGCTCTTCTCGAAAACTTGAACTAAACTTTCAATTGTTCCCAGCAAGTTTTGAAACATTTACAACCTCTTTTCTCGCTTCAGTTTTTTTGTTTCATCAATTAAAAGTTGTTGCAGCATCTGTTAAAATAACCAGGGTTCACTGCTATCCCTGGAGCTAATTTCACGGACGAACACTGTCCATCTGGAGTGGTCAGCGGTGTTCCTAATTTGTTTTTTAATTCTTCCGCCATAGTGAAAAAAACCGTCTCCACATTTGTGCAGTCTTTAGCACTTGTTTCAATAAAAGACATTTTTAGGCTTTCTGCGTACAATTTCGCCAAATCATAGTCAACTTGTCTCTTGCCAACTAAATCGCATTTGTTCCCCACTAACATTTTGTTCACACCTTCACACGCAAATCTTTCCACCTCATCTAACCAATCACGAATGTGGACAAATGTCTCTTTTTCATTGACATCAAAAACTAAGATTATTCCATGTGCGCTGCGATAGTAAGCCGTAGTTAATGTTCGAAAGCGTTCTTGTCCAGCGGTATCCCAGATCTGAAGTTTCACCACTTTCCCTTTCAGGTTTATTGTGCGAATCTTAAAATCCACGCCAATTGTGCTAATGAAACTATCGGTGAAAAGATCGTCGGCAAAACGAACAAGTAGACACGACTTCCCCACTCCAGAGTCTCCAACGAGTAGCAGTTTAAACAAATAATCATAATCTGGGTTCATTGTAAAAAATGGTGTCTTTTTACGATATAAAATTCAAATAAGATTTCCTTTTGACAGAAACTTTTGCTGACAAACTGTTCACTTAAAAACAAAAGGCGCTCAGGTGATCTACCTGCTGTTTTGTCATTGACGTCATAATTCAACCAACAGGTACTTGGAAGAGTGCCAGGACTTAACACAAAGGCTTCACAAGAATAACGGAAAGTGGAATCTGTTTTATAGTTTCATACGCTGGAAAAAAATTGTTTTCGTGTGATTGAATGTTCAAACGTTTTCATAAAAGTTAAAAACAGGTGACATTCAAATTCAAAATGGCATTCAAAATGACGTGAATGACACTTGTCTTGTCGGCAATAATATGATCAGGACTGCGAGGAGAAAACATGATTTGTGTTCAGCTTTTATAGCACCAGTAGTGTAAGGTGATAGCACAAAACTTTCAACCTCGAGTCACCTTTAGTGGGTCATTAATGCCACTGAAAGGTCTACAACGGTTATTGTGATTGAGTTTGTACCAACTGAGCTCTAAAGCCACAGGGCGAAAATACCGATAACGTTTTTATTTCAATGATTTTTTTTTTAATTTAATTTAATTTAATTTTTTATTTTTTTGCTACCTTAACAATTGTTTATTGTAAATTATTTCTTTTTGATCCGGGCTGTAAAAGATTAATGGAAGCATTCATTATCAATTGAAGTTCATTTCTTCACTCATTTATTTATTCGGTGGGTTAATTCTTTATTTTTTCTATATTTCTCCTTTCTAGTAACAGGGATTAGTACAAGTGTCTTTCAAAATGTGCTTTATATTATCAAATGAGCCATTGTGTGGTCGGCCGATAATTCCCAACAATTTACACATCAACGGATACAGGTCAATATTTTTAAAGGGTGGAGCAATGTAGCCCTCGCGAAAAGCAGGTCCTCTGGCAAAGAAAACAGGCCACATTTCTCTAAAATGGTTACTGTACCCATGAGTACCTCGGACCCAATCTCCTGGACTGCGTTCTGTTCGCAAAACCCAACCAAGTTCTGCCATTACTAAAATTGGTGGAATACGTCGGTTATGCTTCCAATTAAGATATTCAGGAATTTCT
Organism: Zoanthus solanderi; assembly: GCA_024336925.2. Taxonomy (NCBI): domain Eukaryota; kingdom Metazoa; phylum Cnidaria; class Anthozoa; order Zoantharia; family Zoanthidae; genus Zoanthus; species Zoanthus solanderi. Next base: position 6,928 of record JANCMA020346061.1, on the reverse strand, counting down.
TCTTTTTTGTAGACTTTCATATAAGGAAACTTTTTTATTGTTAAGTTATAGTAAATTTCGTCTTCTTTATCATATTTTGGCCAAATTTGGGCAATTGTTTCGTCCTTGACGCATCTATACATGCCTCGTTCCAAGTAATCGCTGAGAATTATTTGTCTCGTTGAGCGTGTCTCTGCAAAACCGTGATCCGAGATAACAATTAAATTTACTTTATCTAAAAGTTGAGCTAAGTTCAAACTGTTTACCAAATACCCAACTATTTCTCGATCCGCACGTTCAATTGCTGTTTTGAATTCATTAGAGTTCGGACCAAATAAATGGCCTTCGCTATCTGGAATCAAAAAGTGAGCTGCTATAAACTTTGGTGGGTACGCACTCTTTAACCAGCTTATGATTTTGTCAATGCGATCTCGGAAAGGCTCCTTAAAGTTTGGACTGCAATAGGTTTTGTTTGGAGCAGGTTTCATCCACTTATTGAACGAACAATTTCTGCAGCAGTAAAGAGGCTCGTAATAGCTTGGTTTCTCGTGGTAGCTATATGTTCCTGGCCAGAAGTACGAACCAGTCAAGCCTCCTTGGTTTTCTATTGTTAACCAGAGAGGTTCCGATTGGTTCCAAAATTTTGGATCATAGTTAGAACTGTGCGATCCGTGATAAAATGTTTCGTTAAATTTGGGATCCCAAAAATCATTTGCTACAATCCCATGGCTTTCAGAATAGAGACCAGTCATCATCGAGTGGTGGTTTGGCCAAGTGGAGGTAGGAAATACATTATACATAAACTCTGACTTGACACCAACTCGAGCTATATAATCTAAATATGGAGTATTTGCAAATCTACCGCTGATATACAAAGGACTCATTCCATCAAGTGAGATCAACAAAATTGGAGTCTCTTTCAGCTGCTCCATTTTGCACTGACTGGGGAAGCATGAGCAATCGACAGAACACGTTTTACCTCTGTAAATTGCCTTTTTGAATAATAAAGAGAGTAACAAAATTATAGAGTAAAATGTTTTCATTTCGTAAGAGTTTATGGCTCTATAACCAAAATACTTTGGAGAAGCATATTCCTGAAACACAAACACAAAAGGTGACCCGTTCCTTATTCCAACAGCATCCCAAAGCAATAAAAATTCCGGCTGTCAGTTTTACGGCGTTGCTATAAGTTTCATTTGTTTACCAGTATTATCTTCCTGGAGTTCGGTTGTTCGTCACCATCGTAGTATTCCTTTAGATGCTGTAAAAATTTTCTTAATATCTGCAACAAACGCCATAAGATCTAGATTATACCAGAACATTATACAAATTAAGTTTTTGTGTTTTTACGACGCGTTTAAATATTGATAAGAAACAAGACGCAAAGATTCATGCAACCCGTTTCACGGTAAATTAAACTTGACCCGAAACTCCCCAATGTTTGAAAGCTTGCTTAATCTTTTTACACGTACAAAAATGGAGTTAAGAAAGATGGCCGGTGTTTGTGTTCCAATGGAAAAGTAACCGCGCACTGGCCATTGTCAGGAGACTTGGAGGCAAAAACAGAAGTATTCCAGAACACTTACTTTTTCAAAACTCGAATGGAGGAAAGGGTTATTCTACTTGTACGAGTAAAGACAAAATGATTTTGACATATACAGATATAGACATAGACATAGTTTAGTTTCAAATTGCTTTATTACATGACCTTAATATTTTACAGGCATTGTTAAAGCTTTCTTTTGCAAATGTCACAAAGAACATAAAAGTACTATAATAAAACGAATTACAGACATAGACATAGAAATCGACATTGACATTAACATATAGATACAGTTATCGATATAGATATAGTTATAGATATAGTTATAGATATAGATACAGATATAGATACAGGTACAGATATAGATATAGATATAGGTACAGATATAAATACAGATATAGATAGAGATATAGATACAGATACAGCTTCAGATACAGATACAGATATAGATATAGGTAATTATTTATAGATATTGATATAGTTATAGATATTGTCCAATTTTTAAGCAAACCTAAGAAAGCTAAAGGTACAGGAAATACTCCTACAATAACCTATATGGTATGAATCGAAAGCTTAAATATCTTAGATTTGTACTCTGCAAAATCCGCAAGAAAGAACGCTTATCATACAAAACAATAACGTGTCGAAAATCGCATGTATTTGCATAATAGCAAAAAGGATCTTTGCAAAATTTTCAAAACAGAACCCTTGATGCTAAAACAAAGCTATCTATGTTAGCTTAACACGCAAAAGAGCGATAATTGTAAATCTTTACAATATGATCATGTTACTGAAAAAAAAGGTAACTTATCATAGATCAGATAAATGAAATCGAACTCGTAGTAAAACCAATACCGTCAGTTACTATAAAGCATCTCATGATGGAATGTTCTTGTCAGGATACGTTTTAATCGTATTCAAATTGAAATAACACAAGTTTTTTAACATGGCGGACTAAAGTTTGATATGAGTTGTTACACCGAGCCGTTGAAAACATGAATAACCAATGTTGTCCAGGAAAACAGTACCATTGAACAACCAGTTAAGGTAAGTGAGCTCCTCTCATAGTGTTTGTAAATGTTAATCAAATCTTATCCCAGAATTTCGCTAACATAGAATTATATTTACTAGACTACATTCTATCTTGCTGCAATTTTCTTTTTAGTATTCGGAAACGTCGCGGGCACCTGCTGAACGTAGCGAACTCGCAGGATTTGAACTGCAGCGCTATGTCACTCCGGTCCATTGCTCTCCCTCTATTAAGGACACAACCGTGACGAATTTTCTTGCATTACCAAAAATCCTGAAATAAATGATTAGATTGGTTTTAAAGAAAAAGATTGCTTTGATAACAATGGTGGAAAAAATACATCGAGTAGGCGTACTCGCAGAATTCGAACTGCGGCGCTCTGTCACCCCGGTCCCCTGATCTGCCTCTATGCTAAAGACACAACCGTGACGGACCAAAAAAAATATTTAGGTGGACCTTCCACCGGTACAAACACAATGAAAACTGTGCTTTGTCAATCTTCTCTTCATTTTACAGCACTTTTCGGCTTTTCTTCTTCTAATGTTGTTTCAGTTCACTTATTTTATCTTGCAAGACGGTTGTCGGGGTGAAAAACATTTAAAAACAATCTAAATTTCGCAGACGAATATTATTCTTTTGTTCTTTTCATAATGAGGGCTTTTTTAGGAATTTTCACTAAAAGTGAAAAAAGATTAATTAGGTATAAATATACATAACCACAAACAATAGGTCAAACAATATTTATCGGTTTTAAAGCATTTATATTTCTTGTAAGCTTGTCTGACGAAGAGACAAGATACAGCAAGTGTTTTAGAAGAACTCGAAAAGAAAAAAAGCCTCAAAAGAAGTCAAGAAAACGACGAAAAAAACAAGGTTGTGATAATTCTCTTTTTCTGTTGTCAACTAAACAAACCCCATAATTTTTTAGTCTCTTGTACCAAATGTTTGCGTAGCATAGTGGTAGAGCTCGGGACCAGCAAGGCCTGTTTGCCCAGTTCGACACTCGTCAGATTACTACCTACGTGCTTTTTGTTATTAGCAAAATTTGTTTTTTAATTCAAAACTGTAACCGGCGTAGTTAGTTGTTTGAAAACCAACAACACTTTATAACTAAAGAACATCCGATACATGTGGGGTGTACCTTAAACACTCCAAAATTCTCGTGTACGACTTTCAGCATCTTCTCATCGTTCTATGACGTCTCTGGCAATAATCGAGCTCCACGACACTGGAAAGAATGGCCTTAATTTGAAACAAACAGCGAAGAATTGTAGCACTCCACTTCTCGAGAGAAAAGCACCCAAATTGCCAATGAGGAAAAAAGGGGAAGCTAAAACTTACCACGTATTGAACTGGTGAACTACCGCACACCGTTCTAGAACTGTACCACTTTACGTTTTTTTTTGTTCAGTAGAGGGTCCATTCCCCAAAAGACGTCCTTGACGAATTTGGTTTTTGGGCACCAAGAAACAAGATCAATGAATCTTTTAAAGATCGTTTTGTAGCTGTGCTCCAACGGATGGCTCTGGTTGTCTTGAACATGACACAAAGTTATGTGTGAACCCCGTTTGAGCGGGGTAGTGAGGATTACAGACTTTGCTCGTGACGATTTCGTTATATAAATTTAAAGTCATAATCTAGAAAAGGATTTTAGCCCATCACTGCAGATGTGTACAGTGCAGGTGAGAGCAATACTTAAAATATACTGTGCAGTAATTGTGCCGGTGAATTTTCTGCATACAGTGATTAAATGTAAGTATTGAGATGCTTTGAAAGCTTTTTGTTCACGTAGTTAAAAAATAAAGTATTTCTCAAATGCGAATATTTTGTATGTTTATTATAGTACACAAAAACTAAAATTTAAACCTTTGTGTTTTAAAAGTTACTTTAATTAGCCATTATATTTTACACTCTATAATAACCATTACATAACCCAAAATATGCATTTACATAAGCTAAAAGAGGTTTCTGTTTATATATGAAGATAATCTTTTTGATATACAAGATAACACTGAAACATGCATTGTCAGCAATAACCTACAATTAGTCATGGCCACAAAGTGGAGTACAGAAATCGAGTTGCATGGTATTATATTGTTTGCAAATGTAATACAATTACCAACATTTTTCAGGAAGTTAAAACTACTGTATCTAGAGGAAAATTAAAAATAAAAAAATATGCTGCTGTTAGTTTTCGCCCAAATTAACCATTTCAAAACTTTTTGTGTTAACACATAACAATTTAAACTACATTTTGAATACACAAAACTATATCTGTAGTTTAAAACATTTTTTTTAATTACCAACAAATCCATGTAATTTCGAATTCCTTTTGTTTGTTTAATCATACACTCTGCATCACATACAAAAATCTAAAGATCTGGTTTTAAAAAATATAATACTTAAATGAATACAGTGAAGTTGCAGAGATTAGAGGCATTGACCACCAAAATACTCTTAACTTGACTTTTTCTATCTATTTAAGGTAATATTTAAGCCTGGTGACTAAAACTGGTACCGACTTAATAATCATCCTGAAAAAATGGCTTCTCTTTCAATCATTGTCTTATAAGAACATCTTATTACATGGCAAGTCAAATTTCTAGGGCTAATAACCAAATCCAGCACGCTAATTGGCCAAAACTCGGTCCAATAACTTCCCATACAAGACCGGGAAGTTATTGGACCGATTTCTCGCTAACGTTTCTCTCGTTTGTTCTCTTTTACTGACCTAAAATATCTTTATAACCTCGTTTCCTCGGTCTGTCCGGGAAAATATTCACCCTCGGTCTGTACAGTGAAGGACCTCGGGCAAATATTTTCCCTTACAGGCATCGCACTCGGTTATTAAAATATATTTATTCTTTAGGCCGAAACTGAATGTTCTTACGTGTTTTGGGGATTTAAGCCTCCACTGTTCCTAAAATGTTATTAATATAAGTGTTTGATGTACACGTTTATTGTTATTTGTTTCTAAGAAGATACAAGCTTTGATATTTGAAACAGATGTAGATAGAGGAAAAGAGAAAATACTTTGTCCTGCAAATGCTTTCTTTTTTTTTGTACAATTTTCATGTATTTTGCTCTAGTTGCAAACAATGTTCCCATATCGACTATTTAGCAGCAATTGAGACTCAAAACTGGTAATTGCTTGTTAAAGGGACTTGTGTTAGAATATTGATAAGGCAATTTTCACAGATATTCGTAAGTCTCGTCTTGATAATAATATGCTCCAGGAATGCCAAATGTCAACAATAATTTTACTTTAAATTTGTAATTTGCCTTGTTACTGATATGTTTTTAAAGGCCATACTTTCTATCCCATGCAATTAACAGAAACGTTTTAAAACATTTGTTTGAACAACAACTGAAGCAAAAATAATATAACATAGATTCTATATCTGTTTTTCTTCCATATCGTGATTACCATGCAAACTCTCCAGCTCATAATATTGTTTAAAGGTTTAAAAAAAATTAGTTTGCAAACGAAATTTGGCCAAAATTTTTGCACGTCTCCGTCATTTTGTTTATATAATGTTAATGATGAGCTTCACAACAAACTTCTTTGCTTCTCGCATTCCAATTTCCTCCCTGGATATCTTCTTATGGAGTTTATGATGCAACAGACCTTTAAGCAGTAGGCGGAAGGTACCTTTTCGCGGGAGATGTTTTCTAACGTGTAAGTAAGTCACCCCTTGGTACTGATCTACCTTAAACACTTTAGTGTCTCCATGGGCAATGACGTATTCAAATGTTCCATTCAGCGTTCTAAGGACTGGGACTAGTTTAACAATTGGGACTGCTGACGTCAAATTGAAGGGAAGTCTGAGCTTGAACTTAGCTGCATGATGAGCACGACGTCGTGTACGGCCGCCGCTTCCTTGGAAGTTGTACTGGTATCCATAGCCCTGGTCTGCTAAATACCTATTCAACTGGGGTGGAGCAGTGGTTGCCTGAACGTCTACCAAAGGAACGCCATTGTTGCTTCCTTTGGACAAATGACACTCGTAACAACTTTGTCCATAAGGCGAGATGCAGGTACTGAAAATAAAAACAAAAAAACAACGCAACAAGTATTTCAAACTTTTCCTTCACCTGGTTGGAGCATTGCTATGTTGCAGATTAATTATCAGTGAGCTAGTTATTATTTCTATCATCTACTCTTATGAATGGTAAGAATTAAGAAAGAAACATGAAACAAACAAACAAAGAGAGAAAGAAAAAGAAACAAAGAAAGAAAAGAAACGAAGAAACAAACAGAGAGAGAGAGAAAGAAAAAAAAAGACGGAGAGATGGCAGGGTTTCAGTTAAAGGCCGGCGAACGGCGAATTTCGCCGGTGCACTCTTGACTTTTGAGGAATATTCGCCATCGCTTC
>JANCMA020345952.1:0-11666 GCA_024336925.2 Zoanthus solanderi | reverse complement strand
GTGGTACGCGTGGGACCGGGGACAAATCCCAAATATGGCAGTCACTGGACCGAATCGCTAATCGCGACATAAAAAAAAAGAAAAAGAAATGGAACCCAAAAGTTGACTCGTGGTACCACGAGTAAAAAGTTAAAACAAACGTTTTCGACTCTTTAAGTTATCTTCAGGTCAAAATAGATTTTTAATCTGAAAATGACTTAAAAAGTTGAAAACGTTTGTTTTAACTTTTTAAAATTTTAAACCTTTTTTATCATTTTAATATTTTAACCTTTTATTGGCGTTCCGAATGAATGCGAAAGTCAATTGGGATATCTTGATTTTAGCCGCCTTGCTTATGTTTAAGATGTTGATATTAATATGTCAATCAAGTTGCCGTACAAATGCTATGCAGCACCATAATGGTATAAACTGTATATAATATATTGCTATAACTTTTATTCTAACTGGATTTCTATTATAGATAGAATCCTACAAGCGCTCTGATTGGTCAAAACCTATGTCAGAGTAACAAACATAGAAAAAGTATGTTTCAATGTTGTTCGATGTGTAGAATCAGTATATAAAGGAAATGAAGAAGTCTTAGAGACTGCGATTCAACACTCCGGACATTTGGGAACACTCAAGAAATGTTACATTCAATTATATAATATAGTTTTTTGACTAACATAAGTTTACTCACTTTAAGCCAAACCAATATTTAGTTTTACAAATAGTTAAATTTTACACCGCAGTGAAAAAGAATTTTAAAAATTGACGTTTTGGACTGTAGTCCTTCATCGGAGTGAATACCAAGGACTACAGTCCGAAATGTCAGTTTTTGAAATTCTTCTTCACTACGGTGTAAAATTTAACTATTTGTGAAATTGTTTCTACAGAAACACCGACGCAGCATTCCATTTAAAGCAATAATTACTTCGAACGTCAGCATTATATGTTACAGATAAATATCAAACAAACAAACAAACAGGCAAAAAGACCAAAACACAAACAAATAGACACAAATCACTACAAAAGTACGAAAAGCGAGGAAATAATTCAAATATATCAACTTTTTATATGATAATTATCTAAGAGAGCATTGGTCACCAGCTTCTTGAAGCAGCTACGAAACGAATGACCTAAACTTGTTTTACTGTTTGGTGACCTTGCAGTGTTTCGTCAGGGTGATACTGGTACCCAGTTTTACGCAGTTCTCACTGGAACACTGGAAGTAAAGATTTCCGAAACTGGACGGCACCTTGTGAGTAAATTGTGAAACTGTTTGGTTCTTGTTTTTCTCTTTTATGAATTTCTTTCCTTCTTGATTCTACCTTGCTTTGCTCTTTAGCTAAGCTAAATCCTTTAAAAGCGAACTGGTCCATGGAGCGGCGCTTATCTCTGTTTTTTTGTAGTGTTAAGCGGATGAGAGTCTTCGACTCCCCCTGGACGGGACAAAGGTTAGCTCCCAACAGACGCTGATACTCGCTTACCTACTTCGGAAGGAAAAAAAGCTGATTTAGCTAAGGCACACCAATATTCAAATTTTGGCAGAAACGGGGATCAAATCGGGGACCTTGTGGTCAGAAGGCAGAGATCTTACTAACTGTGCCAACCATTCCCTCCCTTTGCTCTTTAACTCGAAATTTTTTGTACTTTTTATTTTGTGTGCAAATGTTCTTCTTTCGTCAATGTTAGGTATTTTGCATACATTTGGATTACGTCATTGCTACCGCCGCGGAACTCGCCTGTAGCCCACAAAGCGAAGGCAGCATCTTTTATGGGAAGAAGGCGGAAATACTGCAAGGCTACGGAGTTATTTTGAACCACCTTTCCAAACACAATTCCTTGCAAATATCTACATTTACAACTGATACAAATTTACGTACTGCTCAAATTAACTCAGAAGTATGGTTTGTTTCCACACTACGAATCCAGATTCTTTCCCAAAATAAAATTCGCAACTGTCAGACTCCATTAACAAGCTCCAATCGACTCCAAATTACGACTACTTCCCACGAATTATGCTACACATTCGTCATTTTCTCTTAAAACGCAATGCCAATATTCTGTTTAAAAACTTGTTCTTTTCTAGTTTAACCGGCTTTTGCCGTTACGTCATTTTCCAACAACAAATTATAGTTTTTCTTAGTAGATACTTTAAATATTTCATTTAACGCTACTTTTCTTGACTTCACAATGTTTTTTTTGTGGAAGCATCTTAAAGACTTGGATTAAACTAGTTACTTTCAACAATAAAAACAAAAAATGTCAACAGTGAAGGGTTTTTTTTCCTCTTTATTTATTTATTTATTTATTTATTTATTTATTTATTTATTTCTTCATTTATTTTTTTTTGTTCTAATACATCTTAACTGGTTTTATAAAATAATTTGGAAATAATTTGGATCGTACGTGCATTTTGTAAAAGAAATAAAACATGTTCTCCGTGCCTTTCATAGCCTGGTGAAAACCGAGGCGGACGTTTGGGAGAATTCGAATACAGATCAGGTGGGAACACCCGAGACGCAGTCAAGGGTTTTCACCTGCTTGAGAAACGCACAAACTTTGCATTCCGTTAAGAAATTAAGTGAATCAGTTACGAATTGCATTGCTAAAGGGTATTTCATTTCAAAATATTTTATCTCTTTCTGTTGTTGTCTTCCTGTTGTTGTTGTTAATTTTTCTAATTTCTTTCATTTAAGAGCAAAGGAATACTGGCTTTAAAATAAAAATTTGCTCTAGGTTTAAACATATGATCATCGCTGTACTGTCGTTTAGACCACAGGCAGCCCAAGCTCTTATTGTTCAGTTCAGTTTTTTATTTTCCACTTCAAAAATATCAGTTTTTGTACATAAGTTAACAGCAGTAAGACAGACTAGTTAAAATAAAATAGAATGATGAATATGAGCTGTAGGCTGAACCATATTTTATATATGACTTAATGAATTAGCGTAATTTCAACACGATTATCAAACCAATCATAGTAAGTCTTATATAAAATATGGTTCAACCTAGAGTGCATATTCATCATTTTCGCAATAAGAGCTTGGGCTGCCTGTGCTTAGACCGTTCCAGTTGTTCAACAGTCGATTAGCGCTAACCCAGGGTTAAACGTGTAACCAAATGAATGTTCTTGTCTCCAACCTTACAGAGAAGGATTTTAGCTGTAGTTTTAAGATTTTAAAACAAGTTTTTTCTTTGGAAAATTTGAACATTATCTTATAATAACTCTTTTCTTAGAAAAAGGAATTGCTGTTTGATTTTTTGCTTAACCCAGGGTTAAAGTTAACCAGTCCTTGAATAACCTAGCCCTCAAAACACTACCTAAACAAAATTCATAACCAAATACTTTATATCGTACTTTTAGGATGCTTCGACGATTTGCTCATTGGGACCTGGAACGATTTTTGGAGAATCTGTGCTAGATGACACTCCCAGGTTGTGTGACACATCAAATACATCATTGTTAATGTTATTGCTATAATACTTGATTATTATTGGTTTGTAAGTGACTTCTGAAACTCTTCCGGTTATCCTATCAAACATTTAAGGAGCAGTTACGTTTTTTCAGTAAATAATCATTTAGCGAGAGAGAATACAACAAAAACATAGATTTAATCTTCACAGTATAGTTTTGAGGACAACGAGAAGAACATTTCAAAAAACGGATCTTTTCGAGATTGGACAATTTAACCTTACATAAAGCCAGGAGTTTCCATACATGGTTTAACATTACAACAATAATGCAACTGACTATTAAGACTTTTATATTCCTTTCAGTTAGTAACATGAGTGGCGGGAAGGGGATGGGGGAGGGGGGCAGGGGGGATCCAAACTAGTGCAACTATATGATCCAGGTGAATTGTTGTTCTTCGTGCACCCTAACTCCTTAGCTTGCGAGCCGGCTTTTCTAATTTTTTGGGGAAAGATAAAGAGCGACTGAGGAAAAGGGAAGAAGATCCTGCATGGAACCTATGGTGTTTAGATTCCAATCCCTACTTCTGACCTCTTGATGCGCTGTCAAATTCGAGCAAATATAAACCAATCAGCGAGCGTCGGAAGTAAATTAAAAGTTCAGCTGTCTTGTGTGTTTACTTTACAACAAATAATTTGAAAGCTCATACAGCTAAAACTGAAGCACGAATAATTAGAATTTAAAAAAAATTGTCAGTCTTGTTTCCATGAAATACAAAGATAGCAATTTACTGCAACACATCGACTGCAGATTCAAGATTTATTTATTTACAAAAAATATCACAGTTTTTTTGTGGGAATACAAAAAGCGTGTCATGATTTATTCGATCCCAATGAAAAGCCAATAAAATTACCGGTTACCCGTTCACATCTCGATAACATTTGCTTCATTGACAAAAAAATGCAGACAAAGAAAGATGGAGCTCGAACTTGGAACTCGAGACTTGCATCGCACCGAGGAACTTGTCATTTCAAACACTTTCCGCCGACAAAGCCAAAAATCAGCAGATTTGAGCTTCACCGCACTCAATCTGGTCAAAGAAGCGGTTAAAATTCCGAGCCCATTTGCCTCTCACATCTGCAGCTCTTCTGTTATCCTATTCAGCGGTGAATAAATCAGCGGTTGCATGATTATTGCTTGCCATTTTACTAACCATGACAAAAGCATTAAAAATCAGACTCGAAAACAATCGGTAAAACGGCAAGAACAACACCATTCAAAAGAAAACTAACTGCTGTCGTAAACGCCCTTTGCTGGCTGATAATGTTACGACAGATCACGGTCACGGTCACGCTCGATTTACATAATTTTGCATATGATTAACTTATCATTTCCGACAACTGCAACTTTCTGAACTGTCTTCAACTTGATCTCAAACCCCAACTTATATGACGGATATACGTCACGCGCCATCGACATCTAGACCAATCAAATCGTCGCATATTACGACGCACTCTTCTTCCCATTTCCACACAGGCCCTTTCTCTTTTCCCCCCAAAAATTGGAAGAGCCGGCTCGCAGGCTACCTATCTTCTGTGCTATTTCTTCTCTCCCAAGTTCCTTCACATCTACACCCAAATGCACACCGACACCAAAATCAAGCACACAACTTGGTTTACCTGTTTAAAACTCGGCTGATATGTTCAGCCCATCTCTCCCGCTGTTTCTCCTCCGTCGGTAAAAGCTTCCAATCCAAACTCCTTATCTGTCCTTGTCCACTAAAACATTTCTTTCTACCTAACTTCTTAGTGATTTGGAACAAGTTTCTACTGCTCTCATTTCGAACATCAGCCTCAGGCTCTGGCGCCATTTGGTCATAAATTTTCGCTTGTCCTTCCTTACACTGCGTTTTACTTTCTTTTTTTTCCCTCGACAGCTCAGAACGTTTTTGTGTCTACTGCCTTCTGAGAAAGCGTAGCCACTATGTTAGCTTCCAAATGTATGTAAGAGTGTAACTCCATGCCTCAGTGATTCCGAAAACACTTCGTAGCCAATTACCAGAGATTTTGTTTGGACGTCATATAATTTCGTTTATAACCGATCATTGCCGACCTACGGACGACTGTTTTTTTTTATGAGTTTGAAGCAAATGGCGGTCTGTGTTTCAATATTTGTGCAGAATTGTCCGTAACCCATATGTTTCTTAGGAAACTGTTGTATTTTAAAACAGCTGTTGATCCGTTTAACACCAAACTTTGGGATTTTGCTATTTATAGTGTAGTCTTTCTTTTTATATTAGTCATATTTCGTAATTATAAGAATTAAGGGACTTGTACCCAGGCTCTCTCGGCATGAAACCCGGCAATGATTCTTCTTTCTAACTGTCAGTCAACCCAGAACTTTCAAACACGTTTCTTGCAAATCATCTCTCATTTCTTCCCAAAACTCCTTTACGTCCCCGAAATCATTATCTGTTAGGGTTTCAAAACGGTTTGAAACCTTAATCTGTTGAATGACTTGTGAATTCTTCAATTTTGCAATGCATATTTTCTCCTTTTAATCATTTTTGGCTTCCTCCTTCAGCTTAGTTGAAGTCTAGTTACCGCCATCATGTGGTCACTGCCTCAATTTGCCCCTCTTTTAGCTCAGACATCTTTTAAAAAGTCACCCACTTTCTGTTGCTATGTGATATCACATGACTGCCACATGTACATGTGTACTGGCATATGCTGGAATAGTGTATCTCCTAATACTAAACCATTTTCTTGACAGAAGTCCGTAAACAACAAACCGTTTTTGTTCAGAACTCCTAGACCGAATTTGCCCATGCATCTTTTCCTTTTGCTGTTGTCAGGACCCACCTCAGCATTGAAGTCATCTCCATTAAGACATGTTTATTCACACCGCCAACAGCCGCGTCCAAAGCTTCGTAAAACTGGACCTTGTCATTTTAATCTGCATTATTTGTTGGAGCGTAATCTACTACAACTGTTACTTTTGCAAACCTTGAGTTGAATCTGACAGCCAGAATCCTACCACTAACTGCATGCTATTGTAATAAGGATCTCTCGGCTAGGCCCAGGAAGCATGAAGGCTACTCCAATTTCATGTTCAATCTTTCTTCGCGACCACAAAACTGTCTCACTTAACACTAACTTCATTTTTCCACTCCCGGTCCATTAACACCAGCTAATTCCAAAAATATCTTAACTGTGTTTTTTTTTCTCAGTGATACATGTATCAAATTTCTGAAATCTTTTTTCCTAATCGACTACTGCCTGTTACTTCTAGACGAGCCACTGTCATAACGAGTGAATTTTGTGAGCTGATACGACTGACAAAGAAGGATTTCAGATTGATTTGGGAGGTATATTCTCATTATTACTTATCTTTATCGTCAACGAACCACCATCATCACCATCTTAATCATTTTCATCATCATCGTCAGCATTGTCCTCATCGTCATAAATATCATCATCGTTATCAACATTACCATCATTAGTATCATCATCATTATCATCGTCATCACGATCGTACATTGTCATCATTTTTTATCTTTATCATCAATGCAACCACCATCATCACCATCACAATCACCATCATCATTGCCATCATCGTCATCATTATTATCGACATCATTATCATCATCGTCATCATAAGTATCATCATCATTATCAATATCATTATCAACATCAACATCATCATCACCATCACCATCATCATCACCATCATCATCATAATTATCATCAACATCATCGTTATCATTATCATTGTCATCATTTTCATCCACATCACCATCACAATCGCCATCATCATCGTCATCATCATTGTCGTTATTATCAGCGTCGACATCATCAACATCGCCATGATCGCCATCTCAGTCAACGCCATCACCATTCCTATATACCTTAATCACCACAGTGCCGCCACCATGATTTATTATTATGGCTATCAGTATCGTTGTTATTATCATTACTCTTATAATTTATAAATAAAAATGTAAATTCTACACCGTAAAAAAGAGAGAATACTTACTGACGTTTCGGACGTTAGTCCTTCGTCGGAGTAAAGGGCAAGGACTAACGAAGGACTAACGTCCGAAACGAAGGACTAACGTCCGAAACGTCAGTAAGTATTCTCTCTTTTTTACGGTGTAGAAATTACATTTTTATTACTAAAGGTTAATAAACCTTGGGTTGAAAATGTAGGTTGATCAAAAATTATATGAAAGCGGGACCACTACCCTGCTCTTTTCAACACATGCATGGGTTCTTTTAAGTCACCTAATAGAAGGTCCAGAAACTGGGCCTAAGGAATAACAACCATATCTGTGAAGAAGAGATGATCTAACCATTCATTTAAGTTGTTTTGCAGATGTTACTAGAGCACAGGCAATACCTTCTCAGTTATTTTAACACCCTGAATGTTGGTCCAGCCGGGAATCCAACCAGAGGCTTCCCCACGATAGACTGGAACCTTAATTTATACTAGGCTAAGTAAAGAGGACACTGATTCATACCAATGGAAGATTTACTTCTATTAGCTCAGCAATCTTCATGTCTTCTTCCTGAAACAAAATAGGGTTTTAGTTCAGTGCTGAGTGAAACGGCAGAACAAGTCCCTATCCAAGTGACAAGACTTACTCGAACAAAAATTTATAAATATCATTTTCCCTTTTTTCTAAGTCATTGAAAGCTATTATAACAAACTGGACATAAAAGGAATATATTTACCACACGAAAAAACTCACAAGAGCAGATAAAAACGGTTGAAAAAGTAAAACGAAAAATTTTCAAAAATATCAAAATATGGTTGTTGAGTTATTTATAGGACAGCAGAATATTTTGAGAGGATTTATAGCTCATTGTAAAGCACTCTTACTTGCAGTGCAGACCTAAACGTTTGAGGACTAACATTTTTCAGGCTACAAAATTCTATTTCTAAGTGCGTATATTTTCACCAATCTTGTTTTACACATCTCAAACTTTGGAAACGTATCTTTAAAATGCTTTGACTGATTAGCAAACTTAGTTCACTGTAAAAAAATCCGCACCTGCAATTGGTCAAAATCGATCACGTGATTTCGGTTTATCTGTCACTAATCGGCAAGACCGTGCAGTTATGAAAGTTAACCTTTTATTTCTTGGTTTAACCAAAACCGAGTCTTCAATAAACTTAAACCACTGAATATATAAATCAAATAATTTTTGTTAAGCTTTTACTCCAGCGAAAGTTATCATTTATCAGAGTATACAGTCAAGTTATTTAATTGGGCGGGCTTTTTGGCGCACGTCCAGCAATTTTCCCGCCTTTTAGACAAGTTTGAAGTTTGGGTTTCTTGTGAAGCAGTTTGCGACATTTCTGATCAGTTTTTCGGTTTGATTTTTTAAAATGAAATTCAATCCTTTGCCAGATTTGCTGAAAACAGTACCGGATTTACAATTATTGACATTGTTTTATAGTGGCAAACACTTGGGAGCGAAAATATGCAGATTCCCAACTTTTTTGAGAAAATCACTTCAAGATGGCAATATTTGGTTGGTACTAAATCGGGGATGACGACGTGTCAAAACACTTCAAATACTGGTTGAGTTCTTCCAATGTTTTATTAAAACATTGAATTTTCTTCTAAAAGGACATGCTGATCAATTCTAAAACAAGCTATTTGCTACATTTTTTGTCTCGTTCGCTGCGCTCACTCGTGAAATATTTTTTCCACTTGAAGATAAACTTCATATGTTTAAGCCATCGTGTAATATCTTCAATATATTGGTTGAGGGTAAGAAACGATACGTGTGGCCCCAACTCCATGGGATACTAGGCATTCCCGCGTTGATCTAATGTAGCAAATGTAAAAGGAAATAAGTTAAAAGTAGGATGTTTTGTAGATAGTGAGAGACAAAAGGACAGGCGAAGGTTACTCTATATAGTCACCCTCACAAATAGAGCAGGATACCTAAATTGAGTGCAATTCTGCATATTTACAATTGCTTTCGGCTCCATTAAATCCTGTACCTATTGAAGAACAATTCAGGTAGAGCCACCCACTAAGTAAATACAGCAGCTGATAATGTTAGGTAATGTTCTCTGATTGGTTAACTACATTACTGAATAATCAGACAAGAAAAAATTCGACTTGCCATCTTTACCAATCAAATTTTTTTACATTACCGCAGGTGAAATAGAAGAATGTGAGTTTATGAAGACTTCGTTTGTTTCCAACAAACTACACATACTTGCAAGAGCCTTCGGGACGAACAGTGTTACTGTCGCTGTGCTAATCATTGTTATAATGATCGAGCTGCTGGTTATAGTTTTGACTTTGGCCGTGAAGGTGAAATCAGTACGGTGGCTCATAAGGGACACTCGATATTTTTCATTTGACTTACTCTCAATGAAAGTTAATAAATAGCAAAACAAATTTACATCTCTCGATTGCTACTTATAACCGGCGATCACCACTTATAACTCGTGATCGAGACTTACAACTCGCTGTCGCCTTTCTTAACTCGCGATCGCCGATTAAAACTTGCCATTGCCAGTTATAACTCGCGATCCCCAGTTATATCTCGCGACTGCCTCTTACAACTCGCGATTTTTTAATTATACTTCGTGATCGTAATTTATACCTCTCGATCACGCGTCAGAGGATGGCTTTGTACTCCAGCAAGTGAGCGTGCGCATGTTCAGTACCGCCATCGGGAAAATGCGATATCGCGGTTGTTACCCTAAATTATTTTGCTGTGACTTTTCTAATCGTTCTTTTCACACTTTCTGTGGAGCTCTTCCAAATTATATTCCTAATTTACGTAGAGGCAATGGAGATCGAGACGCCATGATAGAGAACTACTTTGGTCTTGGTTTCAGCTAATGTGAGAAGTACTTTCGTTTCTTCAGGTATATCATGGTATTAGAGTTAGTTGTAAGTAGAGATCGCGAGTTATAAGTGGCGATCACGAGATGTAACTAGGGATCATGAGTTATAACTGGCGATGGCAAGTTTTAATCGGCGATCGCGAGTTAAAAGTGGCGACAGCGAGTTGTAAGTCGCAATCACGAGTTATAAGAGGCGATCGTGAGTTACAACTGGCGATTGCGAGCTAGTTATAACTATCGCAACTTCTAAGTAGCAATCGTGACTTGTAAGTCGCAATTACGAGTTATAAGTGGTGATTGCCGGTTATAAGTAGCGATCGAGAGTTATAACTTACCATCGCCAGTTTTAAGTCGAAATCGAGAGATATAAATTTGTATTCCTTTTTATTAACTTTGATTGAGAGTAAGTCAAATCGCAAATTATTAAGTGGAAATGAAAAATATTGAGATGTCCGTTATGGGACACCGTAAATCAGCGTTTGTTTCTATGCATAAAACTTTAAAGTATAGACAAAGAACGATTAAACAAATATAGACAGTGCACCTCACGAATGACTTGTAAAAAGGCCTCGAAAAATTTAACTTAATTCCTAGCATAAAACGAGTTTGGTGCCAAATTAGAAAGTCATAAATTGGATGCATTCACATTTAGTCTTGGAAATAACTTAAAATTATCTAAACATCACATTATGGTTTATTTCGAATTTCATTTCATCTCCTTGTTGACAGAGTGAAACGAAAGGATTTATCGGAACGCTGTTATGTTTCAGTGTTTCAACAAATTGCTCTCGAATTGGCGGGTTTGAAATTTATTTGCTAGTGCCTCATTAGCTCGCACCCAGTATTGAGAATGGAACTCTCGAACGTTTTCTAGTGGCACCTGTTGTTTTCATTGCTACTTCCTAGTAACCAGGAAGAAAGCCCAAATATCATTGATCTTATCACTAAGGATTTCACAAAGCAAACGTAAGACTAATCGATATGCTATCAGATAGCAATCCAAGCAAATCGGTTCCCAAGTCACGAAAAAAGTTCGAGTTTGTTTAGCGTTTAGTACGTCAGCAACGGTGGCGGCGAAGCGTCTTGAAACGTGGGGGGAGGGGGGGGAAGCTCGCAAACCTAATCAAATTTTCCAAGGTACCCTTTGCGTAGGTTGTTTGCAGAGGAAAACCTCTTTGCAATGTCAGAAAGGTTGAATGTGTCCGTAATTGATTTATAGCAGTGCATTAGCATGCAGCTGTTCAGGCGATCCTGTTTCATCGTGCTTTGTAAATATGTCTTTAGTCTTCGGAAAGCAGAAAATGTGCGCTCCGAAGTTGTTATAGACTACTTTAGCAAACGTTTTGGGATTGAAACGTGGAGGATGGGGGGGGGGGGGGGGGGGGCACGGGGGGG
>JANCMA020345845.1:0-11666 GCA_024336925.2 Zoanthus solanderi | reverse complement strand
TCTCATCCGCTTAACACTACAGAAACGGGAGATAAGCGCCCGCTCCATAGGCCACTAGGCTCGTAAAGGATTTAGCTCTTGCTTGTTTGTGATCCTATTCTTATATTAGCAGGAACAAGAAATTAAGAAACTTAAAAGGGGTCACAAAGTTTCTGATACAGTTTACAGCAGTGAGCAGCAGGCCGAGAAGACGTGAGTTTAAAACTAAAGCATTGTATAGAAATTCTTCTAACCTGTTATTATCATGCCAAATTAAGTTGTTAATAAAGAAGAGTACTATTCTTGCTGGAAGAAAATCAACAATTTATTTCATGACTTTATGAATGATTGTTGCAATAATGTACACGATTTACACCGCGGTACAACCTTAATCCCAATAATTTCTGTACGCATAAGAGTGGCAATAATGGACCAACTAAAAAGACTTGCTATGCCAGTTGTGGCTTCATTTCTCAGTTGGTAAGAGTGCTGAACCGGTATCGCAGAGGTCACGGGTTCGAATGCCATTTAAGCATGAACCGCGAGTATCATTCACAACGTCATTGTTTAGACCGCGGAAAGTTTCACTGATAACATCAATATTAATAATATGAAATATTCAATTAATTCAAACAATTATTGGACTAGGTTTAGCAAAATATCGTGATTTGTCAGTGGCGAGCAGATTCATTATTTGACGAAGCCAAAGACTGAGGCAAATAATTAATTTGCGATACAATGACAAATCACGATATTTTGCTCAATCTAGTCCAATAATTGTTTTATCATTCGATTACTGAATTTTTGTGTGGGAAGCGTTAACTTTTAAGAAGTAAATGCGCGCTGCCTCGTAAAATAAGTCAAGTCGGCTATTTTCAGTTTTCAAATTCATTGAGAAAATAACGCGGCGCTACCACTTTTAATCCCAAAAGCAGATTATCGTTTTAAAAAATTTTATTTTGTAACTTAAAAAAAAAGGAAACTTACTGTTTTTGTTATCTGACAAACTGCTTAAATCTGTCTCTGTAAACTCTGGAAAACGAGCCATTTTTTTCTAGAGGAGGTCGAAACTACGCATATGAGTAGTGTCATATTTGCAGCTAAACTTTGCCAGACGGTTATGCGCTAATGCGCATGAGCAGAGTCATATTTGTAGGCAATTATTTGTAGGTCACGTGATGGCCCTTGCGCCAATGAGAAAGAAAGAAAATTTTCATTGAATGATAATGTAATTTATGCTGATGGAGCAAACATATTGAGAGCATTAAATATTGGCCTAATTACAAAAATACAGCTCACCTTTTTCCTCCATGCTATCGAGACTGCTTTGCTCAGGAAAGGCATTTTCATGTTCTGTGAATTGAAAGAAGCATCGGACCCTGTCTTTTAGCTCATTCGGTAATAAATGAATGGCTGACGTATTGCGTGAAAATTAATATTTGTCAGTGAACCAATATGAATACGAGCTCTAAATAAGCCAGCAACTGCAACCGCAGACAGCTGTTTCGTCCTTTTTGGGACTCGTCAGTACGGTGTAGGGAGCAGTGAATAAACGCTTTCAGCTGGTGAGTCACAAACTGCTGGCTTATTTCAAGCTACTACTCCTATTGGTTCACAGACAAATTAATTTCAACACTGTACATCAGCTATTCATCATTCATTACTCATGTTTATACATTCTGTGGCTGTTTTGTACAAGGTATTCTGCATTACATTGATTTTATATTTCTAGTTCATTGCATTTTATTTGGTACTAAAACCAAAGCATAACAACTGTTATCTATACAATTTAAATCTCAGTCAAGCAATTATTATATATAAGTGCCTACCAAAAACCAAATACTTAAATTTACGTTGGCGATGCATGCGAAACAATTGGTCAGTTACAGTTCTAAATTTGTAAAAGCCGCTGACCTTCTTTCTCTCCTGTTTTATCCGGATCCAGAGGAGCGGTGTTTACTGTAACAAAAAACACATGCGTATTGTCACTTGTCACGTGGCCACTGTCCCGACAACGGAAAACTATGAAAAAACTCTAAAATACGAATCACTGCTCTGCCAACTATGTAATACTTGTAATAGTTTCGACTCTCCCCCTCCGCCACGGGATAATAATAATAATAATAATAATGAGCTTATCAGTGCTACTCTGCACTACTTTGGATCAAAGCTAAGTTGTAAGTTAGCACTAATACAAAAGCGTTGAGTGTCACATTAAACAAAAACATCATATGACAACTACTAAAGTCGGTACTGAAGTACTGCAAGTCGAAAAACAATTTCATTAACTAGCATTAGCAAGAGTTCATTATACGGTAAACCAGAACTGAGCCATTCCAAATATGGAGGCTAATTTTCTGCATATTGTTTAGACTTTAAGCTAAGAATCTTTTCATTCTAAACTTAGAAAATGGTTAAGTGTTTGACTGTTTAAAAAAAAAAGCTAAAGTTAAAATATATATATAGTTGCATGTTTCTTTTTCACATGAAGTGAAGAGTCAATCAAGAGCTTTTTGAATATTAATAACCGTGTTGATCAATTTTAAAATCTTTTTTTTTTTGGTTGTTGTTCCGCCCATCTAAAACTGAGTACATAGAAACTTCTTGAATTTCTTCACGCGTGCGTAAAAAAGCGAAACCGTATAAGCTTTTTGTAAAAAGGCCTCTCAACAAAACATTTACTTTATAACATATAAGAATGGTTATTAGATTTGATGAATAACGAGGTATACTTTTGATGGGAATGTAAACAATTTTTGTTTTTAAAAATAAAAAGAAAAGTTGCTACCAGAAGCTAATACAACCACCAAAATAGCTGAAGAGAAGAGGCGAGAACAAAGTTCTTACATATTGTCACATCAGAGTGAAAAGATCAGAGGTATTTTATTTCTAAATGCAATTTTACTTACCTTGAATCAAATGAAGACAAAAGGACGCATAAAACAGGAACACAAAGCGTGTCATGACCCAGCGTGTTGTTGGGCTGGTCTTCATTTATTCTAGGAAACTCTACCTGTTGGCTTTTAACATCGTCAAGCGTTTTCTTTTATGTACTAAATTTTAAGTGGTCAACTCCTCCTTATAATTGCTAAAAATGTTAGTTTAGTTTTACAAACACGATTACAAGGTTATAGTTATGATTAGATCGAAGCTGCGAAAAGTGTATCACAACAATGTTAAATCTACAACAAACAACAGGTAAAAGGCTATGATCTCTGATGTCTGTAATTGCGCTAATAAAAGTAGAACTGTTTTTAAAAGAATCGCACAGCTATGCTTGCTTTATGATTTTAACCTGTCCACAAGCAAAGTAATTGAGATTGAATTTCTTTTACCTTAAAATTCAATGGCAGCAACCGAAGAAAGAAACATTAGCCATGTTATTAGAATTAGGTCATTACACAAACGAACAAATCTTGAATTGAGCACAATTAAATATTTACAATTTGGTGATTTTACATCCGAGTGGACGCAACAAATCCCACTTATAGGACTCATAAAGGATTATTTTGTTATTTTAAAAAAGAATCAGTCTGTGTTTTGTTTATTGTCAGGTGTGGGCATTGTTTGTTTTTACCCATTTAGTTATGTTACAAATCAAACTTATAACAAAGTCAACATACACTTCCAGGCTGACCAAAACATTTTTTTTTCGCCTCATTAAAACAGTCTGTACACGCACAACAACGCTGAATTTTACAACATCCGGGTGTTTAGTTTCAATATTGTAAAGGAAACTAGCTTCTCATCTACCGATCTAAGTATGAATTTCTATCGAATACATCTTGCAAATTTTTTTTTTAAATAAAGTCACCCTTACTGAGAAAGCTCTAAAATGTTAGCTGCTTTAGGTCTCGCTACGATTGTTTAACTTTATCTCCAGATCAAACCATTTTAATTCCTCGGAGATGGAATTAGAAAGTTGATAAGCATTTGCCAATTGGTAATTATGCCTTTTTTTTTCTTTAAAATAGAATGATAATGCTAAATGCTCTAAATTCTTTTAGATCAGTTTTGCAAATGTCACTAAATGCTCAAAAAATATATATATATATATATATTTTTTAAATCCAAGCTGATGCAAATAAGTAAAATTCAGTACTGGGAACTAGACGTTTTCCGAACTTCGGATTTCAGGGAATTTGGAAATTCATATACCTGGCCTACCTGCTTTGCTGTGTGAATTCTTGGTACTGTTGTTTATTTAGATGCTATTTTTAAATGTCTGTCTATTCTTGGTTTTCACACAATCTCAAGAGACACAAAAGACAATAGACATAGCGGCCATGTTGGTGTCCCAAACAAAAGAAATAATCAAAATTCTTTTGTAAAGAGTACACCAACACGGCCGTCAGGAAGTCAGGTGAAAACCGACAATATTGGCTTTCTGTTAAAAAGTTCCGTGTTATTCAAAAATTATTTGTTGATTGTTGCTTCATTAGTCTTTCATCATACAAATCTTAGTGTTACCACTCGAGGTTTTTTAAGATATACGAAGTGATTTATATCACAAAGCATATAGAAAAAAACAAAGTTGTTAGAGTCGACTGGTTAAGAAACTTAGAACTATAAAGAAGATTACAATATTTCTTTGTTTCATGTTGTGTGCACGGTCACGGTTAGAATAATTTGCTCTAGGTGTGATGTTTCATCAGTCTATTGGCTGCTTGCTCATTTACATCTCAAAGCCTTTTGTAATTTGTGCACGGTCAACGTCATATTTCAATAATACGGTAAAGGAAAACAAAAATATAAAGCAAAGAAAGTCATCAAGTTTCCAACCAGTTAACTCTACTAGCTTTGAAAAAACGGAATACAAGAATACAACTAAAAACTAGTTAGACATTAGGGAATGGTTGGTGCAGTTGTAAGTTCTCTGCTTTCCGACCACAAGGTCTCAGGTTCGGTTCCGGCTCTGCCGAGATTTGAACTGATTTGTGCGACCTTCTTTTCCGCCTAAGCTAACTCAGCTTTCCATCCTTCCAGGGTAGGTAAATGAGTACTAGCATTTGCTGGAAGCTAACCTGCGATGGATTAGTGTCCCGTCCAGGGGAAGTCAAAGACTCTCATCCACATAACTCTACAAAAACCGGAAATAAGCACCGGCTCCATGGACCACCTTGATTGTAAAAGGATTTAGCTAGACTATATCTCTATAGGAACATTTCATTTCATGATAAAACAAAGGTGTTTTCACACCGAACCCAAGAAAACGAAATATTCTTGTACAACAACACGAGCAGTTATGGAGAAAAGTAACAAAAAAACTTTTACGAATTTTAATTAACACTTTACGCGTTACAAAGTGCTTTGAAACGTAACAAAAGCATAGTTCGCTCAAGATTTGTTGAAAGTTGATTCATAGGTTTTTACTGCGCTATAAAGCTTACAACAAATTTTTTTACATGACTCAGTTTTTGCATTTGGCGTTCCTTCCCGTAGCATTGTGATAGCGCTTCTGAATTGTTGGAGTTCTAATTATTATTCTCTTTTATCCAAATCTATAAATTTTGCGAGCTTAGTCTTGTCATTATTACTTTCGTGGACGAAAATACAACATTGAAGTAAAAGCAAAACTAGTTCTCATTTTGTTATTAAGTTAAAATGAAAGTGAAGAACAGTTAAACACGACAAACGCTTGTAAAGATCCCGAAACTTCAATTGTAAATAAAAAATACCTTATAAAGAAAAGCGACACTCGACTGAATATACACACATATACCATTAGAAAAGTATACGGAAGGAACACGACCATTTCTTTTGCGCATTGCCAGATTTTTTTACTCTGCGCAATGGCACAATTTTTTGGTATGCGCAGGCGCAGGTCATTTTGGTATGCGCAGGCGCAGGTCAATTTGGTATGCGCAGGCGCAGGTCATTTTTTCGTGCGCAGGCGCAAGTCAATTTTTCATCCGCACGCGCAGCTCTTTTTTTTTTTTTATGCGCAGGACATTTGCTTGGTACCCTGTTATTCAAGTTTTATTTGAAAGACATTTTAAACTTTTTTTCTAGGAACTTATTTCTGTTTTTCAAACAACTTGTAGTTAGTTTTGGAATGTGTTTCATATCCGTTAAATAATTTGGGACAACAGATAACGAGAAGGTAAAACTTTTTAAACTTTAAAATTTCATCCGAGTCGTAAGACTTCACAAATCCTCTGATGTCAATAAACGATTCAAATAAAATTCAGCCATATTGTTGTTTTCTAAATATGTTTTCAATTTTTCGATAGAAAATAAATTGTCGCAAGAATGTTTTCATATTGTTACATTGCAATTACTTTCATTAAAAAACAAAAACAAAATCCTTTAGCTCTCCTTACTGTTTTTTCGTTGTACGTCACGTTAACAAATTAGTTTTGAAACTATATAAAAAAGTCTATTATCCTTGATTCTTGGTCCATTTCCAATAGCTTTCTTCAAAGTCAATTTGTTGTTAATCAGCGTTTCACCACAGCATACCAAATTTACAGCTTCTTTGATACCCTATTTCAAAAAGACAATTTCAACAGTTTAGTTTAATGAAACCAAATACAATCACTAGACATGCATGCTATAATGATCTCATTTACAAATCACCAACTTAAAACAAATAAAATGACTGTTTGAACAAGCAGTAATACTTTTCATAAATAACATTGAAAAGATAGTTTTCAGTAATAAGAAAATATATAGTTTAAAGTTTGAAGTTTTCGTTTCTGAAAAAGTATGTCATTTTAAAAACTCTTCGTAACCAGAATCAAAACTTTTCAAACAAAAATCTTATCGTCAAGGTTAACATATTTATTCTTGCACTGTGTGCTTTTTCATTTGTCCGTTTAGGGAAGGTAAACGCTTTTAAATTTTAACGATGGTTTGGCTAGCTTCAACCAAATACGACAATACTTAGTAATAATAGAAACTACATGACCCTGGTGGAACAGTTTTCTAGTTTTTATAGGAAAAGAAAAGACACATTTGCTTTTTTACTGCCTTGAACACGATAACAAAATTGAAAAAGATCGCTACAATTTAGTTCAAGATCGAAACAGACTAACTTTTGATATCATCAAAGTGCATGACTTTCGGAACTAAAATCATCCAACCAGATTTGCAAAATAAACATTTCGTTGTTACCTGCTTGAACTAAAATTAAGACAATTCAGATCTTAGTGAGAAGGTTTTGTCATCAACTCTTGAACCCTGCCAGTCTTCAATATGTCCAACAATTTTCTGACTTGATTACCTCTCTCCAATGCGTTTGGCTGCAACTTCTAGAGATGAAATGAACTTACGCAAAAATGAATAATTTTGACCCGTACTTTCATTTGCACTGATTCCATGGAGTTTCAGCAGTGACGCTTTACCAAATGATTGGTTAGTGGTTTCTCCCATTACCTTTTTAGAGATGGAAATTCCAACGGTCCGATTACACAAACTTCTTAATGTCTTATTATATAATTCTAAAAAAAATATTTGTAAAGATAATAGGTTTTCATTAATTGGTTGGCGTGAAAAATTCCAATGTGTGTTTCTGCTTTTCTGTATAAATTTTACCAAGTCTCGTTTCTAAAGTTATTTAAACTAAAAACCAAATCTAATCTAAAATTTAATGATGTTTTTGTTTGATTTCGTTTTAAAATGTATTTGAAACTGTCAAAAGAGACAGGAAAGATTTCTCATTTTTTCATAAGCACCGTAGCAAAACAAAATGAAACACAAGATGTTTTTACGGATATGATTAACACTTTACGCGTTACGAAGTGTTTTGAAACGTAACTAAAGCAGAATTGACTCAAAGGGTTTTACTGCGCTATAACGTGCACAAAAAGAAAATGCTACACAACCCTCAGTTTTTGCACTAAGTTTTTCTTGGCGTTGCGTAGTGATAGCACTTTTGATTTGGAGTTTTAATAAATATTCTCATTTATGCAAATCTCAACATTTTGTTAGTCTTGTCTTTGTTTATTTTTTGGAAGAAATACAACATCCAGATGAAAGCGAAATTAGTTTTTGTTTTGTTATTAAACTAAAATGAAAGTGACAAACACTTCTATGAATCCCAAAGTATCAATAAATTGTTGATAAAATATACCTCATGAAGAAAAGTGAAGCTCAACTAAATATACACACATAAAAAAGTAGAAAAGTATCCTCAAGGAACACGACGATTTCTTCTGGGCATTGCCAGAAATTTTTGGTATGCGCAATGGCAGAAATTTTTGGTATGCACAATGGCAAAAAAATTTGGTATGCGCTTGCGCAGGTCAATTTGGCATGCGCAGACGCAGGCCAAGTTGGAATGCGCAGGCGCAGATCATTTTGGTATGCGCAGGCGCAGGTCATTTTGGTATGCGCAGGCGCAGGTCATTTTGGTATGCGCAGGCGCAGGTCATTTTGGTATGCGCAAGCGCAGGTCATTTTGGTATGCGCAAGCGCAGGTCATTTTGGTATGCGCAAGCGCAGGTCATTTTGGTATGCGCAGGCGCAGGTCATTTTGGTATGCGCAGGCGCAGGTCAATTTGGTATGCGCAGGCGCAGCTCAATTTTTCATGCCCAGGCGCAGATCATTTTTTCTTTCTATGTGCAGGGCATTCGTTTGGTACCCTATAATAAAAGGTACATTTGAAACACATTTCAAACCTTTGTTCCATGAACT
This sequence comes from Zoanthus solanderi, assembly GCA_024336925.2. NCBI lineage: Eukaryota > Metazoa > Cnidaria > Anthozoa > Zoantharia > Zoanthidae > Zoanthus > Zoanthus solanderi. The sequence goes on along the minus strand of JANCMA020345845.1, from coordinate 3,049 downwards.
TATTCTCATTTTCCAAGAAACATACAGTTATCTTTTTTTTTATCTAAGATTTGTTTTGGTACAAGTACACTTCAAAATTTTAGAATGTATTTTATGTTCGTTAATTTTGGGCAACAGATAACGAGAAGGTAAAACTCTTTAAACTATAGAATTTCATCTCACTCGTAAGAGCTCACAAATCCTATATGGTGTCATTAAAAGATTAAAATAAAATTCAATGACTTTGCTTTTTTCAATTATTTTTCACTTTTTTGACAGAAAACTCATTCTTGCAAGAGTGTTTTTATATTGCTACATTATGTTTACCTTCATAAAAAAGCAAAGTCGTTTAGGCTTTTCTTATAGTTTGTATTTTTTGCATTTCGTCACACTAACAGGTTGGTTTTAAAATCATAAAAAAAAAATTATTTTCTTTGTTTCTTGATCCATTCATTTACCATTGCTTTCTTCAGGGTTGATTTCTCTTAAATCATCGTTTCACCACAGCGAGCATGCCAAATTTACAGTTGCTTTGAAACCCTATAAAAAACAATTTCAACAGTTTACTGGACATGCACGCTAAAATGATTGCACTTTCAATCATTAAACCAACTAAAACGACCGTTTGAAAAAGCAGTTATACTTTTAATAAGTAACATTGAAACTGATGTTTTTCAATAATAAGAGAATACTTAAAAAGCTTGATCTTTTAGTTTATGAAATGGTCTGTAACATTAAGAACTTTGTAAACAGTATCAAAACTTTTGAAACAAAATATTTATAGTTAAAGTTAACATACAATTCAGTTCTGACACCGTGTTCTTGTTCATATCTCGGATTAGCTAAATTTAACGTTTTTAATTGTTAACGATGGTTTGGTTAGCTTCAACCAATTACGACAATACTTTGGAATGGTAGAAATTAATTGACCTAGTTGGCACAGACTTCTAGCCTTTGTTAGGAAATGAAAAGACAAATTTCATCCTTTTGATTTTCATTGCACTGAACACGATCAACCTAATCATAGCTACAATTTAGTCCAAGTTTAAAACAGACGAAACTTCAGATATCATCAATGTGCATGACTATTGCAACAAAAATCAGCCAACCAGATTTGTGAAATAAACATTTTTTGTTACCTCTTTGAGCTAAAAATAAGAAGAATCGGATCTCGCTGGCAAAATTTTGTCATCAAGTTTTCAAGCCGCCAGTCTTAAACTATATCCAACAATGTTTTGACTTGATTTACTCTCTCCAATGCATTTCACTGCAACCTCAAGAGATGAAATGCGCTTACGCATACATTAATTTTGATCCCAATGATCATTTGCATACCATGCAAATTTCGTCAGTGACGAGTTACCAGGTTATTGGTTAGTGGTATCTCCCAGTACGTATCTTTTAGAGATAGAAATTCCAACGGTACGATTACACAAACACCTTTGTCTTATGAAGCAATTCACAGAAACACTCTTGAAAAGATAATTTTTCATTAAATGGTTGCCGTGAGAAATTCCAACGTGCTTGTGCTTTTCTGCATGAATTTTACCAGGACGCACTTTTAAAATGTATTCAGATTATAAAAAACAAATTTAATCTAAAATTTAGTATTTTAGTTTGATTTCGTTTTAGAATATCTTTCCAACTGTAACAAAAGGCAAGAAAGATTTTCTAATTTTTGATACGCTTTTTAGCAAAACAAAATGAAACTGACATGCACAAAGAGCTTTTACGAATTTTGATTAACACTTTATATTACGCGTTACAAAGTGTTTTGAAACGTAGCCAAATCACAATTTGCTCAAGATTTGTTGACAGTTGATTCATAGGTTTTTATTGAGTTTTAATGTACACAAGAAAAGTCTACACACATGACTCAGTTTTTGCATTTGGCTCAGTTGTTTTCCGTAGCATTTTGACAGCGCTTCTGAGTTGGAGAAGTTCTAATCATTATTCTTTTTTATGCAAATCTATAAATTTTGTGAACTTAGTCTTGTCATTGTTACTTTCGTGGACAAAAATACAACATTCAAATAAAAGCGAAACTAGTTCTCATTTTATTATCAAACTTAAATGACAGCGAAGAACACTATAATAATATAAACATTTGTATAAATCCTAAAACTTCAATTGTAAATAAAAAATACTTCATGAAGAAGAGCGACACTCGGCTGAATACACACACATATAACATTAGAAAAGTATGCGCTAGGAACGCGACAATTTCTTATATGCATTGCCCGAATTTTTCTGCTATGCGCAGTCTTAACAATATTCCTTAAATGAAACAAGGCAGATTTACAGACTGAAATCACATGCTCATCTAGCGACAAAGTTTGATCAAAAACTACTCCTATGTCCTGACAGTATTAGACGGATGGACACGACAATCTCCAAGTAAGATGCCTTCCAATGATGAGCGCGGCTGGTACCTAGAGTTAATAACAAGCAGCTTAGTCCTATTTCGTTTTAATTTGAGTTTGTTACGAACCATCCAACGATCAATGTTACGAGCATAAGATTCGATCTGAGCAACCGAGCTAGCTTGATTATCCCCATTTAGCGAACTGAAAGACAGGTTTAACTGGGTATCATCAGCATAAGAATTGAAAACCCAAGTTGTACCGTCTGACATGCAATAGGGACCTTTAGCAGTGAGGACGGGAACGCCGACGCCGACCGCAAAGAACAATAGTAAATACAATAACTCCACGTTGGAATGCATCAAGCTCGGCACCTGCACGGAGCTGTCGCTAGAATTAGGACGTGAAAAGATCTTTTTTGGAGTTGTCACTCCTATTTTTTATAAGAACATGAGGCTGAAAATGAAAAACAACAGTAAAAGAATAACTGAAGTCTTAAATTTTAAAAGTAGAAATCTTTTTGCCTCGTATGAAAATGTTTTTATAAAAAAAACTCCGTCGAACACAGCTACACTCTTTTTTTAAAAGAACCTTTTTTATAAAAACATGAGGCTGAAAATCTCCAAGAATTTAAGAACAAGTTAAGAACATGCTGAGGCTGAGAAAAGGTGAAGAACATTTATTTATTATGATAACCTATTGCAAAT
>JANCMA020345737.1:0-11668 GCA_024336925.2 Zoanthus solanderi | reverse complement strand
TGACCGTGAAAAGTTACTTGCCCAAGCTTAAAATCTACTTGTCCCGGACGACCGGACGGGGGTTTTTTCGAGCCCTGTTTATGAGAGAATCTCCTGGCCTTCTAACAACAAGTTCTAACTCCAATGTCCTCACGCTCCTCAGCCAATCATGAACTTGTAGAAATTAAGGCACGGTATTATACGAGCAACAAAACCCCCAACTTGTCTCGCAACATTTCTGCGAAACAGATTGAAAAGCGATGCTGCTCGTTTTTCTACCCGCGTATAAACTTGTCTCGCATTAAAGTAATCTGTTGCAGGTTGAAAACGTTTGTTGCAGAAATTAGAAGATCGTTCTACCTTTTACAACAAAACTTCTAGATGCTGCGCTTATTACTAACACGGATCAACTTGTCTCGCAGCAAAATGACATCACGAGCATTCACCCGTTCGTGTTACCCAATGAGAAGCCTGGATTCACTCAACTGCAACAACTTAAGCTGCTGCGAGACAAGTTTGTACGCGGGTGGAAAAACGAGTAGCATCGATTTTCAAACTGTTTCGCATGCAGCAATGTTGCGAGATGAGTTGGGGAATTTTATTGCACGTATAACGGTGCCTTTTATGACTATAGTGTTGATAAAATGAAAGTAATAAAGTTACTGGCATCCACATTCAAAGTGACCTTGAGTGGAATACATAATTTTTATATCACAGAGTCAGAGACAGTTAAAAAAGATACTAAACGACTTTATTTCCTAGTTCAATTTAAACTCGCTTATAAGTCTCCGAATACATGTGTTTTAGTTAAATTTTGTGCTAGCCGAGCGATAACCGGTTGCGTTACTTATTACCAAAGCGTTGTTACTTTCCATGGTATCTCATAAAAGTATAAATATTATCGTCGGTATAATAATATAAATATTATTGTCGGTAGGGCTCGAACCCACGACCCTATACCGCCTATCGTCATGTTAATTTAAGAGTCTCATGCATGCTCAACCGCGACTGAGCCATCCAGGCAATGACAGTTTGCCGGGTTAAATACAACAGGGTTGTTACTTATCTATGCTTTATCACAAGAGCACAAAACACAAATTTACCCCCAATTGGGGCTCGAACGCACCAGTCTGAAATGCTTCTCGTCATGCAGATTTTAAAGTCTTCCGACTGTGGTAGCCGGGTAATGACCGGTTGCGTTGCGAATTACAAAAACGTTGTTTCCATCGTATCTGAGAAAGACATAAAAACGTAAACTTTAATATGCCCTTTGCAGTTGGAGGTCATGTGACCACAGCTACCTTTTAATTAATCTGCTATGACAAAAAAGCATCCAAAAATAGAAAGAGCAGGCTGACATTAGTCAAATGACAAAGTTTTAACTATTGACTTCAAATATGTAAAAAAATGACAAGCAACTGAAATTAGGATATTTTCTAAGGATTTTGTATGACTGGAGAACAAGCCTTGCTTTGCAGTATCATTTTCACTTACATTTCCTTAGCAAAATTTTGATTTTATATTTGCTGTCATTTTTAAAGTTCTTAACGTTGAGACTTGAAACTATGCTTTCTAACTAATTTTAACCTGCTCTTTTCATTTCTGAGCATCATTTTGTCATATCTTATTAATTTAAGGTGAGTGTGGTCACGTGACCTCTAACTGCAAAGGGCCTATTGCCCGTACTCAGGACCATACTCATATTGTAGCTATAGGCTAGATAACTGATTTGAAATTTTTCGAAAATTTCAACTTCAAAGTTTTTTTTTTCAGCAATTAAAGACTATTTTCATAATCCTAGTTCGTTGCATAATTTTTCATAAATATTTATATCTTTATATCTTTTATCATCTTAGTTTATTTTAGATACTACATCTTTGCACCAGGAGAGGTACTTTTTATGACAGATTATAGGATCTGAATCTGTTGCCATGGTAACAGTATAGCTAAACAACAGTGTCGTGGTAATATTTTGCAGTTTGCAGTTGAAATATGATAGAATTTTCTGAAAGAAATAAAGTCTTGGTGAAATTTTAAAATTGTGAAGCGAATGTACGCAATTTACTATTGCGCAATAAAAAAGTTGTAAGAAGATCAAGAATTATTAAGTAGGATTAAAAGTTAAAGTTCTGTTAATAAAATGAAATTGTAAACCAGAATGAAGGTCGTTATTTTTAGTTTCAAGTCGACATTTTCTGATCACCCGAAACTCGAAAGAAAAGAGCAATCATGCGTAACGCACGAAAGTCGAGATCCCAAAAATTCAACAACTTAAGTTATCATTTTTTGAAAGATAAACAAAGTATTTGATTTTTTTTCAAAGAACAAACCTCAACAAGTATTTGTCTTAATGCGCACTTTTCAGACTTTTCAAAATACAAAAATACAAGTCAATATTTTCATGCAAGTAAATAGGCCTGAGGCCAAGTTTATTTATACAATAGGAAACTGGGGACAAGTTATTTTTATCTTCCTAATTTGGAAAATTTTAAAATAATACTTGTGTTTGATTGGATTAAAAGCAACGGTTCAGGATTTTTAACTTTTGGACCATGTAAGTGTTTGGTATGACGCGACGACCGTGTTCGGAAACAAAGTTCTCTCCGTGTTAACTTAGAAAACTGGAGAATTTCTGATGTTTAAATGGTACTGTGGTATGCAGTTTTTCTACGCAAGACTTGGTTATGCCAACAGCCGGAGAAGCGAAGTTAAAAAAGGCTAAAGCCGCAGTTAATGGAAGGTGAGACAGAGATAGTTTTCGGTCCTAGTTTTCCGTTTAATGCAGAATCATGTAACTTTATTGTAGTTGTGTTTTCACCTATAAATATTATCATGTCCTAAGACTCCATTCCTCTGGTGCTGCATAAATGTAATTGTGAAATAGTAAAAATATTGTTTAGGTATTTCTAGGGAAGTGACGTAAATATTAACCACCGTAAACTTGTGTTTAAAATTTAATTTTTGTTTTCAATATTTAACCGATCAACCAACTTGCTGATGTTTCCTAAGCGAAATTCGAACGTCTGACTTTTTGAAATTTATTGCTGATCTACTTTATATTATTTTCAATCGGTTTGACTATGATATCATATATTTACCAAAAGTTATTAGTATAGTCTTATCGTTTGGCAAACAAACAGCTGAGCTTTAGTTTTACTGTGAAAGTTTTAAATTAGTACATTATAGAAAAAACGTTTTCATGCTAAAGTTTTTTCAGATACATGACTCTTGTAATACATGCTGCATACATTTTATAAAATATGAATGTAGCTAAGATTGTATGTAATATCTGTCTTTCTATTTTTAAGATCAAAAGGCAACTTATCAACTCTGTATCCTGACAAGAGAACAGAACAAAACAAGGAGAACATTGCTAAGGCTCCTCTAGCCCCACTTGGTAAATTAATGTGAAGAAACTTTAGTTTAATAAGATCAATATTCAACTAGTCTACTGTAGTTCATGTGTGTTGATACCCTGCAAGCAGAGTCCCCTTTTACCTTCCTATCATTCAGTTGATTGTGAGGTAAAACTGGGACTGACTGCTGGCAGGATAGTGTGTTGATTAATGTTACACATAAACATTGTGTGTTAATAAGTATAATCGTATAGTAAGCAATATTTCATACACTTGCCATAAAAAATTATAATGCTCTTGAGTTAGTAGTAGTAGTAGTAGTGGCCATGGACATTTGTTTTAGCACTTATGATTCTTGTAATGTTGAAACAGAAAAGAACTGAATCAGTAAAATTTCCATACTGGGTCAGACTTATTTAAATGCATAAAAATTTCATCTGTTTTCTTTTTATTTCATCCTAATCCAAATCCAACAGGACCTTACACCCTTTGGTCAGCCTGGAATTCTAATCAATAAGGTTGTTTAAATTGTTAGCTTTGTATCTACCTAGTACAAAATTCTCTTTAAAATGCTGTTTTGATATAATTTTATATTTTTTGTTGCACTTGTTTAGCTGATTTCCTTCATGCATAGTTTAATTTTAATGGTAAAATTTAGACCTCTGCACTGTTTCTGTGTTTTTCATTAATGTTGATTAGGTGGAAAGCAAAAGGCTCTCTCCAGCAGCAAATCAAACATTCCAAAGCTTGAGAAACAAAAGTAAGTGAATTAATTTTATAATGAATCTCAGTTTACTCACTTATATGAGCATTCAAATAATTGTGAACACAAACATATAAAAAAAATCTGAGTTAATTAAGCAATCAAAATGATAAAACTTTTGGATCTAAACATATGCTGGTTATGCATTAATTGTTGGTGGTTCCAAGAAACTCAAAGCAGCTATATAATTGTGCACGGCAAAACATTTTTAATTGAAAAACATTCTTTATAAGATTTCTATCACATTACAGTATTAAACTTATCAGTCTCATAATTTCAGAAGATTTTCGTTTTTTTTTGTAATTATTCTGACTTTTAGACAAAAAAGTGTAAACAAAAATTCATCTATTCACAAGTTTTGCCAATAAGTAAAGTATAAATTATTAAGATAAAAACAACCTACATTTCCAAATTTTAAAAAGTCATAAAATTGGGTTTATAAACTGGAACTTAAGATCGCTTATTTTGTTTTGGTTTTTCAGTGTTCAAGAGAGAGGAAGAGTCAAGAAAACTGGCAAAATAACAAATGGTAAAGAGAATGTCAATAAAGTAAGTTCAGGAGAAATTTTTCTGCCTTCACAACCTGAGTCTGTATGAATTGAACAATTCAAAGAAATTAGAATAAACTATTATACAGGTTGCAGAGTAAGTTACAGTACATGTCTTTTACTTCATTTGATCAATTATATATATGAAGAACAAAAAGATCGTGATTTGCTGTAGCATGTAGTAAAGAGAAGCTGAAGTACAAGTACAACTAGGCCAGCTCTATAAAGTTCCATCCCTCTTTTCAGCTCCCTTACTTCATACCCAGCTGACTCTCAAAGAAAAAGAGCCTGGGTCAAAGGTTGTGAAAAGCTCAGATATAAGTTTAGAGCTGCTTGAATAAAGTTTGCACCAGTCCTTTGTACATTTTTAAGGCATTTCTTCAGTTGTTTTTGCACCTACCTATAGATATCGATTCATTTAGCATTAAAATATTTTCTTGCAGATAAACTGACTGCTTGTTTAAGTTAAAATTGGTGTTAAATTTTCTAAGAAAACAAATCTAAATTCTTTTTAACTTTTCTTTTCTTTTTTTTTTAATAACGTTCCCCAGCTGTTAAAAGACCCTCCTCAAATAAGCTACCCTCCCCCTCTTTACACTTTTTAATCTGACTTTTGCATGGGACAGTTTATTATCTAGAGTGTTCATGCATATGGTAATTGATTAGGTCATTAAAGTTTATATATTTAAATATTTTTAAAATTTTTATGTATTGTAACAGTTCAGTATACTTTAGTCTGTTATACTGCAGTTTTATCTGATTTTTAAAATCTGTTTCATTCTTTTAAGCAGTAAAAACTAATTTCAAGCGCCACTTAGTTATCATGATGTAAATTATCTATTTATTTTAGAAGCAAAATAGTGCCATTCAGAAAGGAGCTGCAAAACCAGCACCCGACTTTAACAAAATTCACAAGAATTGGCAGCTAAGTTTGGCAAAGGTTGGTATACAGCATAGTTATACATTGTTAATTAATGTGACTTGTTTCAATTAGACTTAGTGTTCCTTTGTTTAGCTAGTAAATTAAAAAACAAGAGATTTCCATATAAAGCAAAATCCCATTAGTGTTAGGGAGTGTTCATTATTTATGGGTTTGGGGGGTTGGTGTTTTATACAGCACCCCTTTCAATTTTTGCATGACCCCCCTAAAAGGCAGCAACAAACTTAATGCCCCACCCCTCCATCGTTTGGCTCGGTTATCACTAGGCTAGGTTATGAAGGCACAGATAATTTTTTTTCTTAACCAGTTTACACTTACATTCCCTGTAAGTGGTAGTACGAGGGAATTGAATTTTTTTGTCACTCTAAAACCTTATGAGTCAGGAAAATAGAAGAAAGGCCCTCTGTACTAGTCCCCAGTAGTCTTTAAATGGGCAGAGAGACCTAAGAATCTCCGGGTCTTGACCATATGAGGTTAGGAAGGACCTACTAAGACTGGCAACAGTGAATATAGGTTCCTTGTCAGGAAGGAGTAGGGAAATTGTGGATATGTTTGAAAGGAGAAGGGTAGATATCGGATGCCTACAGGTAGTTAGGTATAGGGACTAAGGAGTCAGAGTTTTGATGGAGGGGATCAGAGGAAGGCAGAAATGGAGTAGGGATCATGGTGAAGAAGACCTGAGTAGAGGAGGTGATTGGAGTTAAAAAATTGGATGATAGAATGATGAAAATTGCAATGGTGTGTGGAAGGAAGATTCTTCATGTCTTTTCAGTTTATGCTCTACAACAGGGTAAGCTTGATGAGGAAAATAGGGAGTTTCTTGAGAAACTATTAGATGATATACATGATGTCCCTTTAGGAGGATCTTTTGATGGTGGCAGGTGATATGAACTGCATGATGGTTTTGAGGATGTGATGGGATGTTTCAGTTTTGGAGTGAGAAACCAAGAAAGGGAAAACATGTTGGGACTGTGTCGAGAGCATAACCTGAGAGTTATGAACTCATGTTATCGAAAGAGGCGGTAACATCTTATCACATACAAGAGTTGGGAAAATGAAATTCAGTTTGATTATGTGTTGTTTAGAAGACGTGAAGTTTGAGAATGAAGAACTGCAAGGTGATACCAGGAGAAACTAGGGACGGTAAGTGATGATGATGACTTGTGGGATCTGAAATGAGCCAAGATTGACTGCACTTCGAGTTTTCACTGATCTGCGCTCGAATTCTTCAAAATCCAAACAGCGCTTGATTTCCAGTGGTCGCTCTTGACTGGATTCACCATCAAAATTGTTTTCTTTTTTGACAGATAGACTGCAAGATACACAAAGACAATAAAATTAATGTAGTTTGCTTACGTTGTGTAAATTGCGGCATTTCTTTTCATTTAAATGAGTTTGGGACAGTTTTTGTCGTGCATTCTTAGTGCGACCTCGTGCTACTACATAAAAAATAAAAAAGTTAGCAACTTCGTTCACCTGCTGGACAGAGTCATCCACAGGAAGCAGCCAAAACTTCCGTTTCTATGCATCGTATGGCAACCATTTTCACAGACCTAACTCTCAAGATATTCGAATTCGTTCTTTCAGAAAATCGTTGTCACCCAACACAATTTACTATCTTATCAGTACATTAGAAAATTGTAGTCGAACTGATTTTGGCTTTGGCCATATGCTCTAGAAAAATATGAGCATACTTTTGGGCACGTGACAAGAAGAATTCTTCCCTGCTATTATACCCAAGGTAGATATTTATAATTTTTAAATTTCTGGCAGCGAACCGGAACAAAAATTAAGCCAATCAACGAACGAGACAGTTCCATACGTGAAGATCGAAACCGTTTAAAAATTTTAAAATTTGCCAGGTCTGTCCAATCCAGAAATATCGAAAACATCTTAAAACTTTTATGACTCCCCCCCCCCCTGCAACACCCTTCGAACTTTCATACCCCCCTCAACTTTTTTGGCTTCCCTATGATTTCATACCCTCCCCCTTCCAGCCATAAATAATGAACACTCCCTTCGTTATTTGGCAACCTCTAATATTGGTTTTAAGGTTGAGCTTATTTTTCAGTCATCTATAGAAAGAAAACTTGGTTTTCAGTTTAACCCTTAATTTAAACTGAGATAAAAATATTTCATGGATGGGACAGATTTTCAGTATCAATATTGCCAGCTATTTGAACACTTTCGCTGGCTGGAAAATGGCAGAGATATAAGTGGGAAAAACAGTGGTCATTACAAAATTGCTTTAAGAAAAAATAGTTAAAATGAAATGAAACCGTCTACTTTCAGAATATCTCCGCCAACTTCAAATCTTATCGACAACCCTGCACTGGTTATAAAAAAAATCTACTCTGGTACAGGAATAAGCCCATGTATCCATGCACCACTGTGACTGGTACAATGGCAATATAATTTTAATTTATAACAGATTATTGAGATGATGTGTCTTGCAGAATGAGGATCATTTAAGTTTCGTCTAAAGATTTTATTTGGTTAGCTTGGCGATGCCTTCTTTTATTCTTGACTAATGTTAATTGCCTGTATCAGTGTTAACCCAAAGGGGAGGTATGATTTAAAAGAATAAAAATTTAATCAATACTTAAGTTCCCGGAGGTTACTCACCAGGATTTTGGGTGGGGGTGTGCCGCTCTACCCTCACAAACCTGACCCTGTTCTAAGCTAGAAATCACTTGATTTTGATACCCTGTTCTAAACTAGTATAATCAAGATCCTTTCAAGTTTGCTTGCATTAAAAAGCCACTAAATGGGCAATGGATAGTCTTGCTGTGTGCGTGTTCCTGGAAAAAGATAAAGAAATGGCACCGATTAGCAAATGATTTCTAAACAGAGATCAAGCCTGTGAATTTCGCAAAAATTCACGTACATCAAAACCCAGTCAAACCAATTCTCATTCGGGTAGAATTGTTGCATCCTGTACTAAATTGTTTGTAAATATTGCAAAGTTTTATACCCTGTTTTAAACAACAATTTCCGTGATTTATACACCCTATTCTAGACTGGATGGTCTGAAAACCATAGCCCGAACAGCAGCATATACCCGTATAGTCAATATATAGGAGTATCCCCCGGGCTTAAGTGTTACTCCCCGAAAGGGACTTTTCAGTGTCATGAATCTAACTGGGCTTAGCTAGAGTATAGGATGAGGTAAAACTATCTCTTGACCATTTTCATTTGTACCAAAGTAAATGGCAAAGTTAATGAGACTAAAAGAGATAATTAGCGAACATTTGAATGAACGTTGTTATAGTTAGGTTTGCTTTCTTTGATATCAACAACCTTACGTTACCACAATTTTGTTCAATGTTTCGACAACAGGGTAAAGCTGTAAAAAAGAAAGGAAATACCAAGGTACAGTAACGCCACTTAAAAAATATTCCAGTTTTTTTTTATCAGCGTGCGCACTGAGTTTTGCCAATGCGTTCACTTTTTTTAAATATTTTTGAAATAAAAAAATATATGACAAAAAAAGCCGAATCCATAAACAAAGTGATAAACAATTCAGCAGGCGGCATATTGCGACACTTGAGTTTTCTGAGTGAACTCATTGGATTGTTACGAAACACTTTGTGTTATTTAGTTGGTAGTTAGTGGTGTAGATTTGCTCCCAAACTCACCTGGTAGTCCACAACAGTATTAAACCTTAAAAAAAGCGCATCCTCTCACTGCATTTTGGAAAAATTCTGATGATAAACCGGTTATTTTAGTAGACTAATAAGGAGAATAGATTTGTCAGATTATATTAAATTACATTGTATCGCTCCGAAACGTCACCTTTGCACTTTGCTTACGGCGATGATTAAACATTTCAGCTTACAAGAGTTGGTCAAATCACGTATAGTCTTTATTCAGCTTGCCATTTTAAAAGATCAAAATGAGCCGTATTCAAAAATGTAGGAATGGATACATTTTGTAATTTAATATAATCTGATTTTAAAAACATTTCAACTTATAAGAGTTGGTCAAATCACGTATGTCTTTATTCAGCTTGCCATTTTAAAAAATCAAATGAGCAGTATTCAAAAATGTAGGAATGAACACATTTTGTAATTTAATATAATCTGATAAAACATTTCAATTTATAAGAGTTGGTCAAATCACGCATTGTCTTTATTCAGCTTGCCATTTTAAAAGATCAAAGGAGCCGCTTTCAAAAATGTAGGAATGGACGTAAGCCTTTACCAGAGCAACTCAGGCATTGAAACATCTAAATTATAAAATAAATGATAATATTAAACAATTGTTGGACTAGGTTGAGCACAATATTGTGTTTTGTCAGTGGCGAGCAGATTCATTATAATAAGTAATTTGCAAGACAATGACAATCACGATATTTTGTTCAACCTAGTCCAATAATCGTTTTATCATTCGATCACTGAATTTTTATGTGGGAAGCGTTAACTTTTAAGAGGTAAGTGCGTGCTGCCTCGTTAAATAAGTCAAGTCGGCTTTTTTCAGTTTGCAAATTCACGCATTGAGAAAATAACGCGGCGCTACTACTTTTAATCCCAAAAGCAGATTATCGGTTCAAAAGATTTATTTTGTAACTTAAAAATAAATATTGTTTTTGTTATCTAACAAACTCCTTAAATCTGAACACTCTGGAAAACGAGCCAGATTTTTTTTCTAGAGGAGGTCGAAACTACGCATGAGTAGTGTCATATCTGCAGCTAAACTCCGCCAGACGGTTATGCGCATGAGCAGAGTCATATTTGTAGGTAATTATTTATAGGTTACGTGGTGGTCCTTGTGCCAATGAGAAAGAAAGAAAATTTCTATGGAATGATAAGTAAAAATGCTGAACCTCGTTCTATTAAAACAATATCCCTCATTGGAATTCTCAAAGGATGTCGCGCTTCCCTGTGTGTGGGATATTTTTTCTATGGGGTGATGCTTAATTAGCTTTGCTTTCGAATTTCCGACTGCACAATGATCGCAATTATCTCACTGCTCTAAATTTTCTTTCAGTAGTTAAAAGTTTACTGACGCCATATCGGGAGAGGTAACGCAGGTGAAGACTATCGCTTCGAGTTTAGATTCAGAAAAATAATTCACGTAGTGAAATCTTTGTCAAAGCAAATTCATAACAGTTACCAAATTGAAAACGGTTTTAAAAGAGCTGAAGTCAATGTTAAAATTGAATATTTACCACAGATAGATCATACTCGAACTGGACTAACTATTGATAGATTTTAACGAGACATGAACAATAATCAAATAAAAAACATCATTTTGTGTCACTAAGTTGGTAATTAGTGGTGTAGATTTGCTCCCAAACTCACTTGGTTGTCCACAAAAGTATTAAAACTTTAAAAAAAAGCGCCCTCCCCCCTCTTACTGCATTTTGGAAAAATTCTGATGATAAACCGGATATTTTAATGGCCGAATAAGGAGAAAAGATTAATCAGATTATATTAAATTACAAAATGTATCCATTTCTACATTTTTGAATACGGCTCATTTGATATTTTAAAATGGCAAGCTGAATAAAGACAATGCGTGATTTGACCAACTCTTATAAGTTGAAATGTTTAATCATCGCCGTAAGCAAAGTACAAAGGTGACGTTTCGGAGCGTTAGCCTTTACCAGAGCAACTCAGGCATTGAAACATCTAAATTATAAAATAAATGATAATATTACATAGATATGAGTGTTTTACTGAAAAATGGACAACTCGTATTTTCCATACAAAACTCTACATCCGGGATACGAGTGAGATATTTTCTATATCCTCACTAGTGAAGATATCGCTGACGTCATTCCTTTGTTTTTCGTCTAGTTTTTTTTTTTTTTTTTTTTCGAAACATTCATATCTATGTAATAAAGAGAAAATTACACGTTGGTTTGAACATATGAAGTTTATTTTTGCGCGAACGAGTGAATGAGTTTTTTTCCACGAGAAGATAAACTTCATATGTTCGCGCCATATGTTCGTGTAATATCCTCTATATATACTAGTAATAGCTAAATATTGCTAAGTGCAAACGAGCAAAACAAAAGCTCGAGGACGACAGAACTGAGTTCTGCAAGTACTGAGAACTGGCGCTCTAGTTTTACTAT